>JACEEZ010020455.1:47500-110000 GCA_016584305.1 Chionoecetes opilio | reverse complement strand
TCAATATAAGCCTTAAAAAAAAAAACTAGAAAACTATACCAACACTATTAAAAACTCACATTTACTAGCATAAATTTAGACTTAGATAACGTTACGAGTCAAGATTTATAGCTATTGGTCAGAGGTCAACAGGTAAGGAAATAAGGGAAAGATTTAGTGTTTCAAAGCAGTGTTGAGTTCCTTGAGTAATCCGGTACGAGCGACCGGGTAAGAAGCAGGGCGCATGTGCAGGCACCTGGGAGGAGAATGAGGATGATTTTTGGCCAAAAAATGCTTTATTTCATTGCTGTTCTTCATATTTCTGCCGCGTAAGGTAGTAGAGACAGAAAGGGAGGGAATGGGAGAGGGTGAGAGGAATGAGTGGGCAGTGGAGGATCTAGGGGGTGGGTGGCCGCCACCCCTGAAATTTCATTGGCCACGCCTGATGTGAGTCAGAGGTCTAATGAAAATTCAACCATTTCATTTTAATGGCTATGCCATGGCCACCCCACACTAGATCTGTATCCAACCTTGGCCACCAAGTAAAAATTTCCTAGCGGCGCTACTGTGAGTGGGAGGAGGGAGGGAGTGAGAGCTTAATTAAGACAGTGTGATTTGAGGTTTAGTCCTCCCTGCAAAGTAATGACTGTTGCCTCGTTATCTTTCAACCTTATATAACGTCAGGTCACTATAGCCAGTGGCGTAGCTACTGGGGGGGGGGGGGGGGCACGTGACCCACCATGAGAACCCGGAGCCACCCCAGTGACCCCACATGCCATGGCTGCCGTAATGTGCTTGGACCTGTGACTGACGATATGCACTAATACCCTTCTATTTCGCATCAGAATGCCCCCGAGCTCTGCTTGCCATAGTACCCCCCCCCCCCCCACACACATATATATATATATATATATATATATATATATATATATATATATATATATATATATATATATATATATATATATATATATATATATATATATATATATATATATATATATATATATATATGATGACTACGAATAGGATAAAAAAAATCCAGTGGTGTAATGATTACAACCACCAGGCCAAGAACTCGTCCTCCCTCACGGCTCCCTGCCACACTACCTGCGCTGCCTACAGAGACTCCCTCACAGCTCCCTGCCACACTACCTGCGCTGCCTACAGGGACTCTCTGCCACACTACCTGTGCTGCCTACAGACTCCCTCACAGCTCCCTGCCACACTACCTGCGCTGCCTACAGAGATCCCTGCCACACTACCTGCGCTGCCTACAGGGACTCTGCCACACTACCTGCGCTGCCTACAGACTCCCTCACAGCTCCCTGCCACACTACTTGCGCTGCCTACAGACTCCCTGCCACACTACCTGCGCTGCCTACAGAGACTCCCTGCCACACTACCTGCGCTGCCTACAGAGACTCCCTGCCACACTACCTGCGCTGCCTACAGAGACTCCCTGCCACACTACCTGCGCTGCCTACAGAGACTCCCTGCCACACTACCTGCGCTGCCTACAGAGACTCCCTGCCACACTACTTGCGCTGCCTACAGAGACTCCCTGCCACACTACCTGCGCTGCCTACAGAGACTCCCTGCCACACTACCTGCGCTGCCTACAGAGACTCCCTGTCACACTACCTGCGCTACCTACAGACTCCCTGCCACACTACCTGCGTTGCCTACAGAGACTCCCTGCCACACTACCTGCGCTGCCTACAGAGACTCCCTCACAGCTCCCTGCCACACTACCTGCGCTGCCTACAGGGACTCCCTGCCACACTACCTGCGCTGCCTACAGAGACTCCCTCACAGCTCCCTGCCACACTACTTGCGCTGCCTACAGAGACTCCCTCACAGCTCCCTGCCACACTACCTGCGCTGCCTACAGGGACTCCCTGCCACACTACCTGCGCTGCCTACAGAGACTCCCTCACAGCTCCCTGCCACACTACCTGCGCTGCCTACAGGGACTCCCTGCCACACTACCTGCGCTGCCTACAGGGACTCCCTCACAGCTCCCTGCGCTGCCTACAGACACTCCCTCACAGCTCCCTGCCACACTACCTGCGCTGCTTACAGAGACTCCCTCACAGCTCCCTGCCACACTACCTGCGCTGCCTACAGGGACTCCATCACAGCTCCCTGCCACACTACCTGCGCTGCCTACAGGGACTCCATCACAGCTCCCTGCCACACTACCTGCGCTGCCTACAGAGACTCCATCACAGCTCCCTGCGCTGCCTACAGAGACTCCTTCACAGCTCCCTGCCACACTACCTGCGCTGCCTAGAGACTCCCTCACAGCTCCCTGCCACACTACCTGCACTGCCTACAGGAACTCCCTCACAGCTCCCTGCCACACTACCTGCACTGCCTACAGGGACTCCATCACAGCTCCCTGCCACACTACCTGCGCTGCCTACAGAGACTCCCTGCCACACTACCTGCGCTGCCTACAGAGACTCCTCACAGCTCCCTGCCACACTACCTGCGCTGCCTACAGAGACTCCCTGCCACACTACCTGCGCTGCCTACAGAGACTCCATCACAGCTCCCTGCCACACTACCTGCGCTGCCTACAGGGACTCCCTCACAGCTCCCTGCCACACTACCTGCGCTGCCTACAGGGACTCCATCACAGCTCCCTGCCACACTACCTGCACTGCCTACAGAGACTCCCTCACAGCTCCCTGCCACACTACCTGCGCTGCCTACAGAGACTCCCTGCCACACTACCTGCGCTGCCACAGAGACTCATCACAGCTCCCTGCCACACTACCTGCGCTGCCTACAGAGACTCCCTCACAGCTCCCTGCCACACTACCTGCGCTGCCTACAGGGACTCCATCACAGCTCCCTGCCACACTACCTGCGCTGCCTACAGAGACTCCCTCACAGCTCCCTGCCACACTACCTGCGCTGCCTACAGAGACTCCCTGCCACACTACCTGCGCTGCCTACAGAGACTCCTCACAGCTCCCTGCCACACTACCTGCGCTGCCTACAGGGACTCCATCACAGCTCCCTGCCACACTACCTGCGCTGCCTACAGAGGCTCCCTCACAGCTCCCTGCCACACTACCTGCGCTGCCTACAGAGACTCCCTCACAGCTCCCTGCCACACTACCTGCGCTGCCTACAGACTCCCTCACAGCTCCCTGCCACACTACCTGCGCTGCCTACAGAGACTCCATCAAGCTCCGCCACACTACCTGCGCTGCCTACAGAGACTCCCTGCCCCACTACCTGCGCTGGCCTACAGAGACTCCCTCACAGCTCCCTGCCACACTACCTGCGCTGCCTACAGACTCCCTCACAGCTCCCTGCCACACTACCTGCGCTGCCTACAGAGACTCCCTGCCACACTAACTGCGCTGCCTACAGAGACTCCCTCACAGCTCCCTGCCACACTACCTGCGCTGCCTACAGAGACTCCCTCACAGCTCCCTGCCACACTACCTGCGCTGCCTACAGGGACTCCCTGCCACACTACCTGCGCTGCCTACAGAGACTCCCTCACAGCTCCCTGCCACACTACCTGCGCTGCCTACAGGACTCCTCACGCTCCCTGCCACACTACCTGCGCTGCCACAGACTCCCATCACACTCCCTGCCACACTACCTGCGCTGCTCAGAGTCCTGCAATACTGCGCTGCTACAGAGACTCCCTCACAGCTCCCTGCCACACTACCTGCGCTGCCTACAGAGACTCGCTCACAGCTCCTGCCACACTACCTGCGCTTACGGATCCTCACGCCCCTGCCACACTACCGCTGCTAAGATCCATCCAGCTCCTGCCACTACCTTGTACAGGACTATGATATCTGCCTGACACCAACCATCTTTTCACATGTGCATACAACAACTGCAACGAAGGCCGTGCAGAAGGCTGTGACTTTCTCGATATTTCTGGTGTTTTGTATTACATGCAGTTTCCATGCCTTGCAGTTGCTTTTCATGGATTTCTGATAGTAATATTTTGTCTAACACAATATTTCCCAACCTGGGGGAAATTTCCCCCTGGGGGGAAATTTCAGGATTCTAAGGGGGAAATTTATCCTGAGGGACATATAAATTACTAGCATTTAGTAGACAGAAAAAAATCTTAGAAAGCGGCTTTTGACTTTTCTTCAAGTATAGTATACAGATATAGAGTATAGTGTCTATATACTTGTGTTATTGAGCAAGTAAATTTTGTGTTTTGGCTACTTTTTTCCATGTCCACATGAAGGGGGAAATCCGGATGGTTGAATTGATTGAAGGGGGAAACAACATAAAAAAGGTTGGGAACCACTGGTCTAACACATACAACTACAGTCATTGTTTTCAGATTTAGAGATCCTTACTCATATTCCATTACAATACTGTTGAGTAGCATTTAAGTGTAAGTTTAATTTCTACATGAATCATGTAAACTTATCTGTTGTTACTTGCCTTAGCATTACCCTAGTGAACGACTCGTTACATCCCGGATGCATATTCGCCAAGTCTGGAAAGAATCGCCTACTCCGAGTGAAGACGCCTGGCTGTAGCTTCGAAACGAACCATAGGATTTTCTCGAAAAATACCCTCATTGTGATTCAAACACAAAGTTACTGATCTTGTATTGGATGAAACCTAACCTAACCTTACTGTAACCTAAAGTGTTCAAGAGTGGAGAAGGCGATCTTTCCAGATTTGACGAATATGCTTCCCGAAAATGGAACATGCTTATAAACGATGCTTCACTCGAAAGACATCTATCAAATTGTAAACTAAGTTCAAAGCAAGTTACTTTTTAAATTTCCCCTTCATTATAAAACCCCGATGCCTATATAGGCTATTACATGCATCACGAAGCTAAATGTTTTAAATCACGCAGACGGTGCTGTGAACGCCTTCCTTGGAGCTTCCTCACCACTTTCACGATAACGAGGCTCTGCTTCAAACAAACCAACACATTTTTATTTCTTTGCCGTTTCTTCACTAAAACGTTTGTGTACAATATGACTGATGTCACGTTTTGACCTTTGGTGACTCGCCTCCCCAGAGCCACTTATGTCTTCCACAAGAAGACCATGAAATGGATCTCTCCCTCTCTATCTTATAACACGTGTCACACTGGCGGCGCCAGTCTCCCAGGATATACCAAAATAACATCCAAAATGAGGACAAACTTCACGTGGTGTACCTCACGGCCAACATAACTGTGCTTGGATAGTAACCCTGTAAGGGAGACAGATGACATAATTGGTGTTTTAGTAGTAGTACAATATAATTTTTTTTTATAGTGTGTGTGTGGTAGTTATCAGTGATCCAGCCGGCCGGCCGGCGCGCCACACAGGATGCACACACACACAAATGTGATAAAGGGACTACAATATGTTGTTAATGTAATAATTATTTCCCAGATTACCTAAACTGTGTTTCATTTTCAATGTCCACTTGTCCTTTACTATAGGAAGGTTACCAATGATTCGCAATGGGGGTTGTTCAATACACTAATACGTAATCAATGTTCTATGAGCCGTGACACGTCTTGGCTGGGGTTACATGATGCCCCATGTGAATGAGGAAGGAATTTTTACATATGTAAAATTACGAGCATAAATACTGAAGAAAAAATCCTATTTTTATAAATAAGTTTAAAAAAATGCGTAGAGAAACGCATGAAATCTTGAAGAAACAAAAAAATTGCTTTCGATATTCTCCCCTATTGGAAAATACATAATTTCCAGGCCTTCACCTTACCATACATCCCTCAGACACCTTTTTGACATGAAACACAGAATACAGACCAATGTTACCAGGAAAACTGAAAACCCACCGATAACAGTTCACGAATTCCACGAATCATACTTTTATGGAAACAAAAAGACGAGCCAAGCGGGCGAGGTAACGACACATGTGGGTAGGCGTCCCGGCTGAACAGAGGAAGTGGGGAGCGAGGAAATATGACCCTTACTCCCTTCCAGCAGGTGCCGGTGCCAGGTGTCAGGCGCGATACCACAGATAATGCCTTTCACAACACCCCCATTCACCCCCCCACAATACACCGCACGCTGGGACGCCTTGCATTTCAGACATAAAGGATCCAATGGGGAAAACTACTTTTTTGTGATATTCAAACATCTTACTCATCTTAATTTAGTGTGTAATGAAAAATAAGCCTTTGAAGGGAGGACTGCTATCTGTGTGTATGTGTGCGTGTGTGTGTGTGTGTGGAACACACACACAAGGTGACATTCAAGTCTCCCACCAGAAGAAAAAAAAATATATGTACTATTTGCTAGATAATTCTTGCTCAGAAGACAAGTCTTCTACAAATAATATTGGTAATAGTACGTATGTACTGTATGTACGTATGTATAGTATGTATGTACGCGTGTGCGTGTGTGTTAGTAGTGCGGAGGAAGGGCTTCCTGTGTCCCTTGACTGTGATAACATCTTATGGTGAACATGTGTGCCGGATGTTTAGCGCCTCACTACCACCACTTATCAGCAGCCATGTGAATCCTGGCTTGCTCTCTCAATAAAGACAACACCAAATACATCATCCATCATAAACATTATAGACTCTCTCTCTCTCTCTCTCTCTCAAGGAATATCAAATGTTATGGAATAATACTTTCAAAACGGGTCCTGAAAATTCAGGCAAACTAGAAAGCATGATTGCAATGCGAGTGATTCTTCCTTCTGAATGAACAATAATTCCGCACGAGTTAAATAGTGACAACTCAAGGAATGATACTTAGTCATGAATCTGAAACTATCTTAGATATCAGTAAAGGAAACGTAAAAAAATTATTGTATTTTACTTCTAGCTGACACTCAGGAGGTTAATTGTCATCTTGCTTATAATATTATATATATATATATATATATATATATATATATATATATATATATAATATATATATATATATATATATATATATATATATATATATATATATATATATATATATATATATATATATATATATATATACATATATGTATATTATATATATATAATATCATATATGTATATATATTATATATATATTATATATATATATATATATATATACATATATATATATATATATATATATATATATATTATATATATATATATATATATATATATATATTATATATATATATATATAATATATATATATATATATATATATATATATATAATTATATAAAATATATATATATATATATATAATATATATATTATATATATATATATATATATATATATATATATATATTATATATATATATATATTATATATAGTATAATAGCAAGATGACAATTAACCTCCTGAGTGTGAGCAAGAAGTAAAGATTCGTACAAAAACAGATGGACGATTACTTTATCCATAAGAATGTAAGATAAATAAATAAACATTCTATACTTTAATAAGAACATAAGAAAATAAGGAAGTTACAAGAGACCGTGAGACCTACACGAGGTAGTTCCTGTTACTTAACTCTACCTATATCCACCTCTCTTCCCCATCAATGAATTTATCCAGACTTCTTTTAAAGACCCCAATAGACTCCGCATTAACCACCTGACGACTTAGTCCATTCCAATCATTCACCACCCTAGTTGTGAACCAGTTTCTCCCTATTTCCTTTTTAAATCTACGCTTTTCAAGCTTGAATCCGTTACTTCTTGTTCTACCCTGCTTACTAGCAGTAAGAACTTTTCCTACATGGCCTATATTGTATCCCTTTATCCACTTAAAAACTTCTATCAGATCGCCCCTTACTCTACAATATAGAGCTCATAAGGGGAGAAAAGGATGGAGGGAAAAGCTTTGACGCATTTGAAGAGTGGAGATGGTCCTGCTAAGGCAAAGTGTGAAGCAAGGGAGAAGAAAGCGAGGAGTAAAACACATCTAGGTTGGCATCCAAGAATGAAATGGTTGAGAAAATAGAAATAATAAAAAACTAACTAACAACTTTAGAGAAATTTAATAGTTGAAAAATAGAATAATGACAACACCAGCAGCCAGATTCCTCTCCACGAGGCTACCGATGACGTGGCTTGGTGCTTAACCCCTTGAGGCCCAGAACGTAATTTCCATTGTAATATGACTACTATTAGACGATTTTTAGTGAATATAAGCAATATTTGAAAGATATCACCTGTTTAGTATCCTTGTCCACTAGCTAATTTGGTATATTAAGCTACTTTCGTAATTTTATGGCTCGGCAACATACGATCTTTCCTTTGCTATATAAAATCGTTTGTTGTCAGCCATAAAATTACGAAAAGTAACTGAATATACCAAATTAGTTAGTAGACAAGGATATTAAACAGTTCATATCTATAAAATATTGCTTATATTCACTAAAAATCGTTTAACCCCTTGAGACCCATAACGTAATTTCCACTGTAATTTGAGTACCATTAGACGATTTTTAGTGAATATAAGCAATATTTAATAGATATGACCTGTTTAGTATCCTCGTCGACTAGCTAATTTGGTATATCCAGTTACTTTTTTTAATTTTATGGCTCGACGACAGACATTTTTTATATAGCAAAGGAAAGCTCTGGGCGGTTAATGATTATATAAGAATCAGCTGATGGCGGAAATATTTACATCTAGCAGCTAGCGAGAAATCTGCGGGGTTACTATAATCTGTTTTTTGTTAACGAGGCAAAAAATGGTATATCCAGTTACTTTTCTTGATTTTTTGGCTAACAGACAATTTTATAAAGCAAAGAAAAGATTTGGGTGTGAAGGGGTTAACAGGTGCAGTGTTGCAGGAGGCAGATCACGGGACTACCCATGAGTGGGGGGGAGAGCAGACGCTGGGGGGTCATAGAGTGGGGGGGGCAGACGCTGGGGGGGTCATAGAGTGGGGGGGGCAGACGCTGGGGGTCATAGAGTGGGGAGAGGAGACGCTGGGGGGTCATAGAGTGGGGAGACGAGACGCTGGGGGATCATAGAGTGGGGGGAAACGCTGGGGGGTCATAGAGTGGGGAGAGGAGACGCCGGGGGGTCATAGAGTGGGGAGAGGAGACGCCGGGGGTCATAGAGTGGGGAGAGGAGACGCTGGGGGGTCATAGAGTGGGGAGAGGAGACGCCGGGGGGTCATAGAAGGGGGAGAGGAGACGCTGGGGGGTCATAGGTGGGGAGAGGAGACGCTGGGGGATCATAGAGTGGGGAGAGGAGACGCCGGGGGGTCATAGAGTGGGGAGAGGAGACGCGGGGGTCATAGGTGGGGAGAGGAGACGCTGGGGGGTCATAGAGTGGGGAGAGGAGACGCTGGGGGGTCATAGAGTGGGGAGAGGGACGCCGGGGGGTCATAGAGTGGGGGGAAAGGGGACGCCGGGGGGCATATGAGTGGGGGGGAGGAGACGCCGGGGGGTCATAGAGTGGGGGGAGGAGACGCCGGGGGGTCATAGAGTGGGGGAGGGGGGGAAAACGCTGGGGGGGGCAAGAGTGGGGAGAGGAGGGCGCTGGGGGATCATAGAGTGGGGAGAGGGGACGCCGGGGGGTCCAGGGGGAGAGGAGACGCCGGGGGGTCATAGAGTTTGGGGGGAGGAGACGCTGGGGGGGGAAAAGAGTGGGGAGAGGAGACGCTGGGGGATCAAAAGAGTGGGGGGGGGGAAAGCTGGGGGGTCCCTAGGGGTGGGGAGAGGAGGCGCCGGGGGGTCATAGAAGGGGAGAGGAGACGCTGGGGGGGTCATAGGGGGGGGAGCGCTGGGGGGCATAGAGTGGGGGAGACGCTGGGGGGGGGATAGAAATGGGGAAAAGGAGACGTGGGGGGAAAGAGGGGGGGGGGGGGACGTGGGGGGGCAAGGTGGGGAGAGGAGGGCGCTGGGGACATAGGGGGGGGGGGGAGGACGTTGGGGGGTTTATAGGGGGGGGAGAGGAGACGTGGGGGGTCATAGAGGGGGGGGGGGAGACGCTGGGGGGTATGAGTGGGGAGAGGAGACGCTTTGGGGGCCCTAGAGTGGGGGGAAAAAGCTGGGGGGCAAGAGTGGGGAGAGGAGGGCGGGGGGGGGGTCTAGAAAATGGGGGGGAGGGGACGCTGGGGGGTCATAGTGGGGGGGGGGGGGGGGGGGACGCTGGGGGGTCATAGACTGGGGGAAAACGCTGGGGGGTCATAGAGTGGGGGGGGGGGGGGGGAAAGTGGGGGGGCATAGAGGGGGGGAGAGGAGACGTGGGGGGCCATAGAGGGGGGGGGGAGAAGCTTTGGGGGGGGCATAAAAGGGGGGGGGGGGGAAAACGCTGGGGGGTCTTGGGGGGGGGAAGGGCGCTGGGGGGGGCATAGAGTGGGGGGGGAGACCCCTGGGGGGCATAGAGTGGGGAGAGGGGGACGCTGAGGGGGCATTTGAGTAGGGGGGGAGGGCGCTGGGGGATTTATAAAAGTGGGGGGGAAGACCCTGGGGGGTATAGAGTGGGGGGAGGAGAAGCTGGGGGGTCATAGAGTAGGGGAGGGGGGAAAAAGGCCTGGGGGGTCATAGAGGGGGAAAGGAGGGCGCTGGGGGGTCATAGTGGGGGGGGGACGCTGGGGGGGCATAGATTTGGGGGGGGGGGAAGCTGGGGGGGGCAGATGGGTTGGGGGTCATAGAGTGGGGAAAAGGAGAAAGTTTGGGGGGGCATAGGGGTGGGGGGGGGAGGGCGCTTTGGGGGGGGGGTAGAGTAGGGGAGGAGGGGGGCTGGGGGGGGCATAGAAATGGGGGAAAAGGGGACGCTGGGGGGTCAGTGGGGGGAGACGGGGGGGGGTAAAAGAGTGGGGGGGGAGGGCGCTGGGGGATTTATAGGGGGGGGGGGTGGGGAGAGGAGACGCTGGGGGGTCATAGAGGGGGGGGGGAGACGTGGGGGGGGCATAGAGTGGGGGAAAAAGGGGCGCTGGGGGGTCATAGGGCTGGGGAAAAAGGAGACGCGGGGGGTCATAGAATGGGGGGATGAGACGCTGGGGGGTCATAGAGGGGGGGGGGGAGACGCTGGGGGGTCATAGAGTGGGGGGGGAGGGCGCTGGGGGGTCATAGGTGGGGGGGGGAGAGACGCTGGGGGTCTAGAGTGGGGGGGGGGGGACGTGGGGGGCAGAGTGGGGGGAGGAGGGCGCGGGGGGGGCAAAAGTGGGGGGGGGCCCCTGGGGGGGGCATAGAGTGGGGGGGAGGGAGCTGGGGGGGGGCCTAGAAGGGGAGAGGAGGGCGCTGGGGGGTCATAGAAGTGGGGAGGGAGACGCTGGGGCATAGGGAAAGGGGAAAAAAAGGGGACGCTGGGGGTTTATAGAAAGGGGAGAGGAGGGCGCGGGGGGTTATAGAAGGGGAGAGGAGACCTGGGGGGGGCATAGAGGGGGGAGGGGGGACGCTGGGGGGTAAAAGAGTGGGGGAGAGGAGACCCCGGGGGGTCATAGAATGGGGGAAAAAGAGACGTTGGGGGGGGCATAGAGGGGGGGGGAAAACGCTGGGGGGTCATAGAGTGGGGGGAGGAGCGCTGGGGGGTCATAGGGGTGGGGGGGCAGGGCGCGGGGGGTCATGAGTGGGGAGAGGGGGACGCTGGGGGGGCATAGGGGGGGGGCAACCCCTGGGGGAAAACCCTAGAGTGGGTAAAAGGAGACGGGGGGGGTATAGAAATGGGGGGGGAGGGGGGCTGGGGGGTCATAGATTGGGGGGGGAGACGTGGGGGGGGCCTAGAGTGGGGGGGGGAGGGCGCTGGGGGCTCATAGAAATTGGGGGGGGGAGACGTGGGGGGTCATAGAGGGGGGGGGCAGACGGTGGGGGGGTCATAGAGTTTGGGGGGGGACGCTGGGGGGTCATAGAGTGGGGGGGGGAGACGCTGGGGGGGTCATAGAGTGGGGTAGAGGAGGGCGCTGGGGGGTCCCTTTGATGGGGAGAAAAACGTGGGGGGTCATAGGGGTTGGGGGGCAGACGCGGGGGGGGGTCCTAGAGTGGGGGGGAGGAGGGCGTGGGGGGCATAGAGGGGGGGGGGGAAGGGCGCGGGGGGTCATAGAGTGGGTAGAGGGGCGCTGGGGGGCCCTAGGGGTGGGGGGGGAGGGCGCTGGGCGGGTTTTAAAAGGGGGGGTTGGGGGGGGGACGCTGGGGGGGTTTATAGGGGTGGGGGGGAGGAAAGCTGGGGGGTCATAGAGGGGAGGGGACGCTGGGGGGTCATAGAGTTGGGGGGAGGAGGGGCCCGGGGGGCCCCCCGGGGGAAGAGGGGGGAGAGGAGACGTGGGGGGCATAGAGTGGGGGAGGGGAAGCGCTGGGGGGGGCAAGGGGGGAGAGGAGACGCTGGGGGGTCCCTAGAGTGGGGAGAGGAGACGCTGGGGGGGCTGGGGGGGGGGGGAGACGCGGGGGTAAAAGAGTGGGGAGAGGAGACGCTGGGGGGGCATAGAGTGGGGGGGCCCGACGTTTGGGGGGGCATAGAGTGGGGAGAGGAGGGCGCTGGGGGTCATGAGTGGGGGGGAGACGCTGGGGGGTTTAGAGTGGGGGGGAAAACGCTTTGGGGGGGTCATAGAGGGGGAGGGGGGGGGAGGAAGGGTGGGGGGGCATTTGAGGGGGGGGGGAGAAAACTTTGGGGGGCATAGGGGTTGGGGGGAGGAGGGCGCTGGGGGGGGGCAAAGAGTGGGGGGTCATAGAGTGGGGAGAGGGACGCTGGGGGTATAGAGTAGGGGGGGGGGACGTTTGGGGGGGCAGGTGGGGGGGAGGAGACGGGGGGGGGGTACAGAGTGGGGGGGGGAGACGTTGGGGGGGCATAGAGTGGGGAGAGGGGACGGGTGGGGGGGGCATAGAATTGGGGGGGAGGAGACGGGGGGGGGGTCGATGGGGGGGGGGGACGCTGGGGGTAAAAGAGTGGGGAGAGAAGACGCTGGGGGGAAAAGAGTAGGGGGAGGAAACGCTGGGGGTCATAGGTGGGGAGGAGGAGACGCTGGGAGGTCATAGGGGTGGGGGGGAGGAGAACTGAGGGGGGGGCATAGAGTGGGGGGGAGGGCGTGGGGGGCATAGATGGGGAGAGGAGGGCGCTGGGGGGGAATAGAAATGGGGGGGAACCCTTTGGGGGGGCATAGAGTGGGGGGAAAGGGGGACGCTGGGGGGGGGTCAAAAGAGTGGGGGAGGGTTGGGGCTGGGGGGTCTTTGAGTGGGGAGGAGACGCTGGGGGGGGCATAGAGGGGGGAGAGGAGGGCGCTGGGGGGTCATAGGGGTGGGGGGGGGAAGGGCGCGGGGGTTCATAGAGTGGGGAGAGGGGGGACGCTGGGGGGTCATAGAGGGGAGGGGAGGGGACGGGTGGGGGGGGCATAGAGTGGGGGGGCAGACCTGGGTGGCATAGAGTGGGGGAAAGACGCTGGGGGGGGTCATAGAGTGGGGAGAGGAGACGCTTTGGGGGGTCATAGAGTGGGGGGGAGGGCGCTGGGGGGGCAGAGTGGGGGGGGAGACGTGGGGGGTCATAGAGTGGGGGGAGGGGCGTGGGGGGCAAAAAAGGGGGGGGGGGGGGACGGGTGGGGGGTTTATGGGGTGGGGGGGGAGACGTGGGGTTTTATAGAGGGGGGAAGGGACGCGGGGGGCATAGAGGGGGGGGAGACGCTGGGGGGACATAGTGGGAGGAGGGCCGGGGGGGGGCATAGTGGGGGGGAGGGCGGGGGGGTCATAGAGTGGGGGGGGAGGGGAAAAGCTTTGGGGGCTCCCTAGAAGGGGGGGGGGGAGGGCGCTGGGGGTCATAGGGGTGGGGAGAGACGCGGGGGGGGTTTATAGAAGGGGGGGGGGAAAACGCTGGGGGGCGCATAAGTGGGGGGGAGACGCTGGGGGGTCATTGAGTGCGGAGAGGGAACCCCTTGGGGGTCCCTAGAGTGGGGGGAAAAGAAAGTGGGGGGTTATTTGAGTAGGGGGGGGGAGACGGTGGGGGGTCATAGGGGTGGGGAGAGGAGGGCGCTGGGGGGTATAGAGTGGGGGGGAGACCCCTGGGGGGGCATAGAGTGAGGGCGGGGGGGTCATAGAGTGGGGGGGGACACTGGGGGTCATAGAGTGGGGAGAGGGACGCAGGGGGGTCACAGAAATGGGGGGGCCCGACGCTGGGGGTCATAGAGTGGGGGGGGGAGAAGCTGGAGGGTCATAGAGTGGGGAGAGGGGGACGCTGGGGGGTCAAGAGGGGGGGAGGAAAACGCTGGGGGGTAAAAGGGGGGGGGGAAGTGGGGGGGCATAGAGTGGGGGGGGAGACGCTGGGGGGGGCATAGAGTGGGGGGAGGAGACGTGGGGAGTAAAAGTGGGGGGGGGGGGGGAAAGCTGGGGGGTATAGGTGGGGAGAGGGGACGCTGGGGAGTCATAAAGTGGGGGGGAGACGCTGGGGGGTCCCTAGAGGGAGGGGGAGGCCCCTGGGGGGTCATAGAGTGGGGGGGAGGAGACGCTGGGGGTTAAAGAGGGGGAGGGGGGGGGGACGCTTGGGGGGGCATAGAGTGGGGAGAGGAGAGCTGGGGGGTCATAGAGTGGGGAGAGGAGACGCTGGGGGATCATTTGGGGTGGGAAGAGGAGACGCGGGGGGTCAAAGAGGGGGGGGGGGGACGCCCGGGGGGGTTTAGGGGGGGGAAGGAGACGCGGGGGGTCCCTAGAGTGGGGAGAGGGGCACGTGGGGGGTCATAGAGTAGGGGGGCAGACGCTGGGGGGGAAAAGAGTGGGGGGGGACGCTGGGGGTCATAGAGGGGCAGAGGGGACGCTGGGGGGTCATAGAGGGGGAAAAAGGAGGGCGCTGGGGGGGATAGAGTGGGGGAGAGGAGACGCTGGGGGGTCATAGATGGGGAGAAGAGACGCTGGGGGGTCATTAAAGGGGGGGAGAAGAGGGCCGTGGGGGGTCATAGGGGTTGGGGGGGGAGGAGAAGCTGGGGGGGCATAGATGGGGAGGGGGAGGGGCGCCCGGGGGGTTTTAAGGGGTGGGGAGAGGAGAAGCTGGGGGGGGGCATAGGGGTGGGGGAAAAAGAGACCCCCTGGGGGGGGTCATAGAGTGGGGAGAGGAGGGGGCCTGGGGGGGCATAGTGGGGGGGGGAGATGCGGGGGAGCATAGAGTGGGGAGAGGGACGCTTTGGGGGGGCAAGGGGGTTTTTGGGGAGGGGGACGCTGGGGGGTAAGAGGGGGGAGAAGAGACGCTGGGGGGGAAAAGAGTGGGGGGGAGGAGACGCTGGGGGGGTTTATAGAGTGGGGGGAGGGGAAAAAGAAGCTGGGGGGTCATAGAGTGGGGAGAGGGGACGCTGGGGGGTATAGAGTGGGGGGAGGGGACCGGGGGGGGCAAGAGTGGGGGAAAGGGGACGCTGGGGGGTCATATAAAATGGGGGGGGGGAAGGAGACGCTGGGGGGTTATAGAGTGGGGAGAGGGGGACGCCCGGGGGGTCATATAGTGGGGAGAGGAGACGTGGGGGGTTTATTTTGGGGGGGGGAGGGGCTGGGGGGGGGGGGGGGGGCATAGTGGGGGGGGGAGGGCGTGGGGGGTCATAGAGTGGGGGGGGGGGCGCGGGGGGTAAAAGAGTGGGGGGAGAGAAGACGCTGGGGGGTCAAAAAAAGTGGGGGGGGGGGACGCTGAGGGGGTCATGTGGGGGGGGGAGGGCGTGGGGGGTCATAGAGGGGGAGAGGAGGGCGTGGGGGGTCATAGGGGTGGAGTGGAGACGCTGGGGGGTCCCCCGGGTTTTGGGGGGAGGAGACCCGGGGGGGAAAAGATTGGGGGGGGGAGGGAGACGGGTGGGGGGTCATAGAGTGGGGAGAGGGACGTGGGGGTCATAGAGTGGGGGGAGGAGACGGTGGGGGGTTTATTAGTGGGGGGGAGACGCTGAGGGGGGGCATTTGAAATGGGGAAAAGGGGGGACGGTGGGGGGGGAGCGTTTGGGGGGGTAAAAGAGTGGGGGGGGAGGGGCTGGGGGGGTCACAAGGGGGGGGGGGGGGGAGACGCGGGGGGCTAGAGGGGGAGAGGAGGGGCTGGGGGGGGGGGAAGAGAGGGGGGGGGAAGCTTTGGGGGGGCATAGAGTGGGGGGGAGACGTGGGGGGTAAAAGAGTGGGGGGGGAGACGCTGGGGGGGGCATAGAGTGGGGGGGGAGGGCGCTTGGGGGGGGCATAGAGGGGGAGAGGAGACGTGGGGGTCATAGAGGGGGGGGAGACGTGGGGGGCATAGGGGGGGGGGGGGGGGGTGGGGGGGGGGGGGGGGGGGGAGACGCTGGGGGGCATAGAGTGGGGGGGAGACGCTGGGGGGTCATAGAGTGGGGAGAGGAGACGCTGGGGGGTCGAGTGGGGAGAGGAGACGCTGGGGGGTCATAGAGTGGGAGAGGAGACGCTGGGGGATCATAGTGGGGGGAGGACGCTGGGGGTCATAGAGGATGGGGGGGAGACGCTGGGGGGTCATAGATGGGGAGAAGGAGACGTGGGGGGTCATAGAGGGGGGGGAGGGAGACGCTGGGGGGTCATAGGTGGGGGGGGGAGAGTGGGGGTCATAGAGTGGGGAGAGGAGACGCGGGGGGTATAGAATGGGGGAGGAGAGACGCTGGGGGGTCATAGAGGGGGGGGGGAGACGCTGGGGGGTATAGAGTGGGGGGGGGCAGACGCGGGGGGCATAGAAGTGGGAGAGGAGACGCTGGGGGGTCATAGAGTGGGGGGGGCAGACGCTGGGGGTCATGAGTGGGGGGGGGGGAGACGCTGGGGGAGCATGAGTGGGGAGAGGAGACGCTGGGGGTCATAGAGTGGGAGGAGGGACGTGGGGGGATCATAAGTGGGGGGAGACGCTGGGGGGCAGACGCTGGGGGCAGACGCGGGGGGTCATAGTGGGAGAGGAGACGTGGGGGTCTAGGGGGGGAGGAGACGCTGGGGGGGCTAGGGGTGGGGGAGGAGACGCTGGGGGGCATAGAGTGGAGGAGAGGAGACGCTGGGGGGTCATAAAGTGGGGGGGGGAGACGCTGGGGGGTCATAGAGTGGGGGGGCAGACGCTGGGGGGTCATAGAGTGGGGAGAGGAGACGCTGGGGGGCATAGAGTGGGGGGGGGGACGGGGGGGTCATAGAGTGGGGAGAGGAGACGCTGGGGGGTCATAGAGTGGGGGAGAGGAGACGGGGGGGTCATGGGGGGGCAGACGTGGGGGGTCATAGAGGGGGAGAGGAGACGCTGGGGGTCATAGAGTGGGAGAGGGGACGCTGGGGGATCATAGAGGGGGGGGGAGACGTGGGGGGTCATAGAGGGGGGAGGGAGACGCGGGGGGCATAGAGTGGGGAAAGGAGACGCTGGGGGGTCATAGAGGGGAGAGGGAGACGCTGGGGGGTCATAGAGTGGGGAGGAGGAGACGCTGGGGGGCCATAGAGTGGGAGAGGAGACGCTGGGGGGTTAGAGTGGGGAGAGGAGACGCTGGGGGGTCATAGAGGGGGGAAAGGAGACGCTGGGGGGTATAGAGGGGGAGGGAGACGCTGGGGGGTCATAGAGTGGGGAGAGGAGACGCGGGGGCCCATAGGTGGGGAGAGGAGACCCCTGGGGGGTCAATAGAGTGGGGGAGAGGAGACGCTGGGGGCCATAGAGTGGGGAAAGGAGACGCTGGGGGATCATAGAGTGGGGGGGAAAGACGCTGGGGGGTCATAGAGTGGGGAGAGGAGACGCTGGGGGGTCATAGAGGGGGAGGAGACGCTGGGGGTATAAAGGGGGGGAGAGGGGGGACGTGGGGGGTCATAGGGGTAGGGAGAGGAGACGCTGGGGAACCTAGAGTGGGGAGAGGAGACGCTGGGGGGTCAGAGTGGGGGGGAGACGCTGGGGGGTCATAGAGTGGGGAGAGGAGACGCTGGGGGATCATAGTGGGGAGAGGAGACGCTGGGGGGTCATAGAGTGTGGGGGAGACGCTGGGGGGTCATAGAGTGGGGAGAGGAGACGCTGGGGGGTCATAGAGTGGGGGGGAGACGCTGGGGGGTCATAGAGTGGGGGGGAAGGAGACACGGGGGTCATATCGAACTGCTCCAGGGGCCAGATCCAGCAACAAAGCGTAAGTCAAGTGGCGTAAGTATGGCGTAAATGCTACTCCGGCACAACCCTTGTCATCGTCGAAAAAGTCATATGTATTTGAGCCATAAAATTACGAAGTGACTGAATATACCAAATTAGTTCGTCGACATGGATACTAAACAGGTCACATCTATTAAAATATTGCTTATATTCACTAAAAATCGTCCAATGGTACCCAAATTACAATGGAAATTACATTCTGGGTCTCAAGGGGATAAACCTGGTTAAGCCGCCGGGGTTAGTAGGGCTGAGTGGGCCAACAGGGACAACATCACACCATTAAATGCTTTGGAGATTTACTGAATAAAGAAGTTGGAAGTTGGGATTGCGTCGGCTTACAGTACTGAGAACCAAAACAGTCGCCATCTTCTACAGCCATAAATGTTGTCAATCCTACCAAGTGAATGTTTTGTCTATCGGAGCCCATAGTACAGGAGCATTAGTAAAAATTTAACGAAAACCTAGAAAAAAATAGTAGAAAGCTGATTTTTTCAGGGGAGCTCCAGAAAACCATAAGCATGTCCACTGTGCAAAGTTCTGCAAATTCAACCTGGTGACATTTTCAGAATTGAAGATGGCCGCTATAACAATTTGCGATAAATGGTTAAAATACCAAAATCGGCATAACTGGCAACTTATTACAGTGGACCCATCCCATTTTCATTTTGAGTTAAAATAATTAGCATAAAGTGTAATACTAGACACTCTCCTTTTTCATATGGAGACCATGATGCTTGGTCTGTGTAGCAAGCGGTTTTGTTGCTGGCAAGGTGTAAATGCAGATCAAGCATTTGATATTGGTGTCAAGGCTGCTTCTGTAATGACTGGCGAAACCTATGCTGACGTAAAATTAAAACGAAAAAAACCTGGGGCCCAGCATCAGTGGTGACAAAAATCAGGTCACTGTGCGAGGTGTTGAGGTGGAGGTGAATAGAACAGTATTGTTCATGAGGGTCACATGTGTGACCCGGGAGAGTTCTGAGATGGAGGAATATCTGCTTCACGAGTTTGCCAAACAGCCACCCCCCCTATTCGATAAAGGTATCATGAGGAAGAACACTAGGAGGTCCTTGCTAGTGTTCTCAAGTCGAAAGTGAATGTCCATCTAGAACTTCCAGATAACGCACGTTTCGTCCTTGATGGAGGACATCTTCTTCAAAGCTTGCCATAGCCTGCTGATCCCACATAAAAACCAGGTGTGTGACAGTATGTATCCCATGTTTTTGTTCACTATGGGCCAGGTAGTATAGTAGTTTTTGACGGATATGGCAGTGCTTCCTCAACTAAAACTGCGAAACAGCAGCGAAGAGCCAAACAGAACACTTCTCCTGACATGTCTTTTAGTTGGAAATGAAAACCACAACATCAAAAAAGGGCCCTTTTGGGTAATGCAGAATAAGGGGCCGATTAATCCAAAAATTAAAGGAGAAATATGAGGCTGTGGGTATAATTGTCAAACAGAGTGTTGCAGAATGCTGACTGGCTGATTGCATCAAAATGCCATGATTACATCAACGGGCCCTAGATGGTGCCCCAACTCAAAATTCGCCTGTCGTTGTCGTGGGAACTGATACTGACTTGCTGGGGATGATGGTCGCACAAGCCACCCCAAACATGAATCTTCATATGCTCTGTGGACAGAACCCTTTGCATGTGTACTGTATACCCTGAAATCCAGGAAGCTTGTTCTAGCATCAAACAAAAACCTGATGTTTGTACATGCAATCACTGGATGTGATATTTTGTCTTCCCTATACAATCAAGGGAAAAAAAGGGCCCTTCAGCTGTTTGATTTGTGATGACAATTGGGACTGTTTTAGTGTTTTCTCTCAGTCTGACAGCAGTCAGGATGAGATAGCACACATAGGAGAGTTGTTTCTACTAAAGCTGTATGGAGCTGTCCGGTCAAATTCACTGGACAAGCATCGCTATGTTATGTACTTCCGATTACATGTAGAGCGTCCTAATCCTCATCTGGTTTCAAGTTGGAATCAATCCCTCCAACTTCAGCAGCTGCCAAGTTCCATAGCTATAGAACATACCATGCTGTTCAGCAATGGCAGGGAAATGAGCTACCACAAATGAGTGGGGATGGGAGTACAGAGAGGGGATACTTGTTCCAATCTATACCGATAGGCCTGTTGCTCCCGAGAAGTACTGAAAATGGTATCTTGCGGCTGCAAGGTAGGGTGTGGAAAGTCATGTCGTTGTTACAAGGCACGGATGGAGTGTACCATAATGTTTCACTGGTGCAGGGGTACAATTGTAAAAATTTGCATGTTCTTGATGTGCAAGGCGAAGGGGATACCACTGATTAGACATTTCCCTTAAACATATGGTTGGGGTTTAAATTTTGGTTTCTAATTGGTGTTTTGTACAATATAACATAGTTTGGCTTTTTATAAATGTAACGTACATAAATAGTTGTGGTATTATAAAATAAAAAAAAAAAAAAATAAAAATTTCTTCACCTTATGAATTATGCTAATTATGTCAAAATCAAAATATTTTTATGGCTCCATTGTATTCAGCACACTCTAAAACATAGATTTACACAAAAAAATCTTATTACTACGAACTCGGATGGATGATCATAGTACTTTTCATTTTATCGTTAATTGTGATTGCGGCCATTTTGAATTATGAAAATGCCACAAGGTTGAATTTGCAGAACTTTGCATAAGGGCGATATATACAATATTTTTGAGCTCTCCTGAAAAAATCAGCTTTCTACTATTTATTTCCACCTTTTAGCTAATGCTCCTGTACTACCAGTGAAAATTTTGACATCACGGCCAGAATTGTGGGCATGAAGAGGCAGGCAGGATAACAATGACTCAAAATATGCCATTAGCCCAATGTGTTGGCAGCTCACTAGATGAAAATGGAAAAGTTCAGGGTGTTCTTCCCTTGCTATTGTAATGCCAGAAAATGGGTTACTCCTGTGACATGATTGACGAAGAGTTTACGTTGAGTGGTGAGAGTAAAGTAATATATAAATGTCGAGTAATTAAATGCTCGCAATTTTCCTTCACTCCTCAGTTCTTAATCAATAGATATAGTTTCCGACAATATTTTTGTGCCCGCGGTCGCTAGTGACGTCACGGCAAGAAGGAGAGAAGAGAGAGAAGGTAGCCATATTTTCTCTCTCTCTCTCACCAAGCCTGGCATCGACAACACGTGTAGGGAGTTGTGTCTTACAACCCTTTTCAAAGGTATGTGTGGGGTGGTGTATTTATAAGGATGTATAGGGGATTGATTATTTATCTGTTGGAGATTGAATATTCATTGCTTTACGTGTTTTCAAAGGGTTTTGGAACGGAGTGAGCTGAGTGACCATGAGGGGGTGGTTTAGCACATGAGGGGGACCCACGTGAGAGCTGATGGTGTGAGCTGAGCTGAGTGGATGACCGTGGACACACCAGTGTATACAGCTAAGGCCATGATTCATAGCGAGTGTGTGTGTGTATAGGTACTTTGCACAGTGACAGTGGGGTGAAGGAATTCTTGGGTTTTTGTTAAACACGAGTGAGAGTCGCGTCGTGTCGGTGTTCATATTGTGCAGTGATTTATTTTTGTGAAACCTTAGGTTAAGTGGGGATGTGAATACTGGTATCAACAGTATGTGATAATATACAGAAACCCTGTTAACGAGTCATTTATTAAGTCCCAGTAATACTCATATATTCTCTAAATCTTTAATTTTTTTCCCCACTTATTGTGGGTGGTGGCAGCGTAATCGCCAGGTTTGTGGAGCCCTTCAAGTTAACATCAAGCTATAAGGGGGGGCGCTACACTATCAAGTCACTAAATCACTAGTTTGTGGCTTTAGTCCTTAGTTATGAAAAATGGGTCTGTTTCCATCCTATTGCTAGACTTTGTAATCACTAGTCAAAAAAAGGCTATAAGTGGCAATGCATTCTGATTTTTCTTGGTTGCCAATTTAAATGTTTGTCAGGCAGACAATGATGGGTAAATAAATGGGCAAGAACTGATTTGTCACCCATATGCCTTTATTTACACAGTTTCAATGGTTCCTACTTTGCAAGTGGGGAGGTGGGCAGGCCCGTGGTAGGTTCGACTGGCGTTCTGGTTACCGGTTCTCCCGACTCTTCTGCACCGTCGAGTGGCCTAAGAACACCAAAACCCCATTCTCCCGATCGAGTGCATCAGGAACAGGGCGCATGGCCTCATAATCTACACTTCATACAAAGTGATCTGCCAGGCCACACGGGGCGGCACATGAGCCTCAGACTCACAGAGCTACTATAAGAGCCTGCTGGCACCACCTACGGCGCTATAGGCACAACATATTACTATCACTATAAATTATATAGATATCTACTATTATAAGCTTGTCATATACCTACATTATATATCATAACATAATATATAATAAAAAAAAATAAAAAAAAAATAAAAAAAAGTATATAGTCAGCAATCCAAAAAGTCAACCATATTCTCACAAAGTACAGGAGGGTGGGTACCCAATGCAGGTAGTTAGTACCGTACACTTACCGAGTTTGATAAAACGCGTCAGCCACAAACACTTAAAATAATGGGTATCGTATGTAGGGAAAATTATTAATTGGTTCCAGGACATTCCAGACTTCCACCCTTTGACCTACCTAAGGGACATGACTTAAAAATAATACTATCCTAACCTCACTATAACCAAACCTAACTTCACCAATAACCTCCTCGTGAGACCTAGGGCGATAAAAATTTACCCTCAATCCCAGCCACAGTTTGGGGCCGCGCTAAGCACAAACTTAACCGCATTACAGACAGACTGGATATTTTGCCTTTGTCGTGTTAGAAGCGATTCGCGTTAACAATAAGGGGGTACCTACGCATTGGGTACCTACCCACTGTGTATGACTTGTGACATATTGGCACAACATTGACTTCCCTCTGAGTACTCACCAATTGATGAAGGAACTCTTGCCTGCTGAATGGTTCCCCATCAGCATGACATTGATCTTCTTTCGAGGAGGCAGAATCTTCATGCCCAGGCTTTCACCAATGCCCACTAGGCCTAAAAAGAAAAGAAATATTTGTCAAAATATTATATTTTCGGCATAGGGATCAGGGATGGAGTGAATACAAGAGTTGTGTATTCGAGTAAGACTACGAATACTTCAAATTCCTACGAATATGAATACACTGAAATACTGTTGATTCTAATACAAATACAAATACTCCATGAAAGTATTCATGAATACATTCATGAATATGTTTTGCTGAAAAATAGCTTCTAATGGGCCCCAGACATAACTACGTCACGGTTTGTTTACATCGGTGCATTGTGGGGATAAGTCGGGGGCGCCGCGGGTGGACCTACGGAGGGAAAACTACGACGATGGAAGAATTTAGAGTTATTTTGCGTGAAATTGATATTCCAGGTGCTATTTTACCGTGTTCTGTTCTCGCTGACAACACACAGAGAAGATCTGAGGTAATGGCTGATGTGCAGAGGCTTCTAAAATAGGAAAACAGAGTCATAACAGAGCCTCGTCAACAGGTTAGCAAGTGGTAGGTAGTACGTATTGTGTCCCTAGCACTTGTTTACCTCTAAATGATACTCGTGTGATTTTCATTGTTAACCTCGCACATGCATTGGCTTTGTAAGTTACACTTAAACCATGATGTATACTACTACTTATTATGAGGAAAGACAACAAAAGGAACTCAATTAATAAGGTATTTTAATACTATCATAATCATGAATATAGACAACCGACAAAGAGAAGACTCAGACGATGAAAAATTTTGAGTTGTTTTGGGCAAAATTGATATTCCAGGTGCTATATTTCCGTGCTGTGTTCTCGTTGACAACACTACAGAAGACCTGAGGTGATGGCTGATGTGCAGAGGCTTCTAAACCAAGAAAACAGTCACAGCAGAGTCTCATTTAGAGGTAAGCAAGTGCTAGGGACACAATACGTACTACCTACCACTTGCTAACCTGTTGACGAGGCTCTGTTATGACTCTGTTTTCCTATTTTAGAAGCCTCTGCACATCAGCCATTACCTCAGATCTTCTCTGTGTGTTGTCAGCGAGAACAGAACACGGTAAAATAGCACCTGGAATATCAATTTCACGCAAAATAACTCTAAATTCTTCCATCGTCGTAGTTTTCCCTCCGTAGGTCCACCCGTGGCGCCCCCGACTTATCCCCACAATGCACTGATGTAAACAAACCGTGACGTAGTTAAGTTATGGGTAGGGTCCATTGTAGCCAAGCACTGTAATAAAGCTATGGACAGGTAAAATGACTTCATGAACAATGGATCATGCTTTTATCTCAATATCTACAGGGTGTCCTAAATCCTGATGACACCATTCTGTCTTTGGGGAATATCAAATGTTCCTACACCACTCATGACTGGTGTGAAGACTGAAGACATTTTATAATTTCTGGATTCTGTTACTCAGAAAGATAATCTAGATGACAGCAGTCAATCTCTTAAGTTAGAATAATAGAAGCTGGAGGAAGAATAAATGTTACATAATTGATGTATGATAATTATCTGTGCACACTTCAGGTAGAATCAACTTTTTGCACAATGGTTTCGCCCATTATAATGATAACATAATACTTTAGTAGTCAATTATATGTATACACAGAATTTGTCAGTAGCATACTTTACTGCTTGAAGATAAGATCACAAATTCACCCTCTGAATCCTGGCTCTACAATTACATTAACTCACTCACTCACAAGTTCAAGGCACAGTTGACAGTGACAGAAAACTGAGAAGACAGCCGCTCAGCCACCCAAGGTCCACCCGTTCACACTCCGTACTGAGCCCACTACCGACGTTTACTGGACATGTTGAGTGAGCAGCACAAATTCAAACATACTCGATATGTTGAGAAACACCAACGTCATAAAGTTCACATCCCGTTCCATTTTTTAGCAATGTTCTGTCGAACTACATTTCATAGTACTGTATATTGTAATACCTTTCTATGCATTCTACCTGAAGGTAATAATTCAGGTAAATGAATGGTTATTTCTAACAACAAATTAATGATTATTCGTCAGATTATTCAACAAATACGAATACTTTGCCCATATATTCAAATACAAATGCGAATACTTTGATTTCTAATAACAATAATATGAATACGAATAAACCCACAACCCACATACTACTGTATTCAAATATATTTGAATACGACTACTCCATCCCTGATAGGGATACGACTACTCCACTGCCCACTACACTGTGGTCTGTACTTTTATGTGCTGCAGTCAGCCAAGCCCAAGACATTTGTTCACAGAAATATCTAGTACAACTTAATTAACAATCTTATATATACAAAATTTATTTATGTAAGTAATCTTTTTTCATACATAAGGCCTTCTCCTAAACGTGTGGAGTGACACTAAACCCAGAGTAGCTTGTACACAATAATACAAAAATATGAAGTAGGTACACAGCCTAAATTTACATTCTGAATATGCATAATGATTCTAACAAGTTATAAAGTTACAATTAACCCATTGAGACCCAGAACGGTAATTTCCATTGTAATTTGGGTCCCATTAGAAGATTTTCAGTGAACATAAGCAATATTTTATAGCTATGACTTGTTTAGTATCCTTTTCGACTAGCGAATTTGGTATATTTAGTTACTTTTTGTAATTTTATGGCTCAACAGACAATTTCATATAGCAAAGGAAAGATCTGGGCGTGAAGGGGTTAATAAATATAATCCCACAACCTCAATCCACCTACCATTCTCAGCATCGGTGTACAGGCTATGGCACGCTTGAGGATCCTTTCATTGATGGAGGAGGTGGCAGCCTCAGTGGTATTGGCTGCACTGCGCTGCTTCACTTTGCCAGACATTCTGAAACTGAAACGACAGGGATTTAATAAAGTAGAGGTTGGAAAAGTCTTACGGCTATTAACCAGGGTAGAACAAGAAGTAACGGATTCAAGCTGGAAAAGCGTAATTTAAAAAAGAAAGAGAAAAACTGGTTCACAAATAGGGTGGTAAATGATTGGAATGGACTCAGTAGACAGGTAGTTAGTGCGGAGTCATTAGAGCTTTAAAAGGAGGCTAGATAAATTCATGGATGGGGATGAAAGGTGGATGTAGGTAGTGTTACATAACCGGAACTACCTCGTGTAGGTCTCACGGCCTCTTGTAGCTTCCTTATTTTCTTATGTTCTAAACTGCACACAAAAACTCATATCACTGACAATCACATTAAGTGAGACTAACAGGCTACTGATCTCTCATATGCCTGTAACTGAGAACAGTGAAATTATCATTCTGAAAATGGTAGGTGAAATCTATAATTTGTGCCAAGGACCAGTACATTGAATAAAAACCTACTAATAGAGACCTATGGCATTCAAGAGATCCATTAGTATTGCATTACTAAAGTATAAACAATAGAAAACCATACCTCCAGTACTAAAGCTGCGCACAAATAGGCTCGTAGCCACGCGGGGACTTAACCCCTCGAGGCCCAGAATGTAATTTTCATTGTAATATAACCATCATTCGACGATTCTAATGAACATAAGCAATATTATATAGATATGACCTTCTTAATATCCTTGTCCACTAGCAAATTTTGTTTATTTAGTAACTTTTTTGTAGTTTTATGGCTAATAACAGACAATTTCATATAGCAAAGGAAAGATCTGGGCGTGAAGGGATTAAGAAACTCATTAGCCTTTCCAGAAGTTTTTTTTATGATGCAGTTATGAATAATCAACAATACAGGTTGAAGTTCCCAAACTCGGCATCCCAAGACTCGGCAACACCCAAAACTCGGCTATGGTTCCGGATTTTCCAAAACCCGGCGCGTAGTTGCCGGGTCGGCCGCTAGGTGCCACCACACTAGGCCGCTTGGTTTCTCCCGCCGATTTGTTTGTTGTTATTGTTCAGTGGTGTTGTGACTGTAGAGTTGTGTACACTGTTATTTTGTGTACTTCTACAGGTCTGTTATTGGTAATATGGCTCCCAAACGTCCAGGAACACCTACTGGTGGAAGTGAAAAGAAAAGGAAGAACAATGTGTCAAAGAAACAATTTTTTCATGTGATTTTCATTCTTTTTTTCCCTTTAATATATCTACGTTCTAAAAGTCGGAAAATTCCATTACTCGGCTCGGCGCTGGTCCCGAGGTTGCAGAGTTTGGGAACTTTAACCTGTATTACCTGAATATACAATTGATTAAACAGTATGATTGTTTCATAAAAAATATCACATGGTAAACCATACACAATCATACCCATGCTTTTCGTTTGTCTTGCATTGGGAACAAACTAAAAAAAATGCACAACAATATTTATGAACAATAATCATGGTTTTGATAATATTGCAGTAATAAACAATAAAACAAATATTTTTAATTAGACATTGTATGGTTTTGATAATATTTAAGGTCACCATCTAGTGTTTATGTTCTGAGTGTCCTCCCGCCGTCGTCGTCGCCCGAAAAAAATACAGTAGCGAAATTTTAAACCGTATATACTTGCAGATACAAAGCATAAAACAACGCTGGAACAGGGTAGATTATAGTCATGATATAAACTATTGTGTATCATCTTCAGTGGCACATGAAAATCAGTAGTGATGCTATAATTCGTAATATATGGCGTCTGGCGACGTTAGGGCAGGTAGCGACTTAAGTGTTATCTACGGTACGTAGTCTACTACAGGTTGCCCATCACTAATCCGGCAACCACGGGACCTTAGGACTGCCGGAATTTAGAAATTTCCGGATTATTGATGTTTTGTCCCCTGACTCTATATATCATAGACTGTTGAAGACCCAATGCCGTACATTTCACAAACACTTCGCATAGACACACCACTATCAAGTTTTTTTAACAGTTCAACTTTCTCTGCGATCGACAACGAGCGATGTTTGCGTTTTACGCCACTTCTTTTATTCGCCGAATCCATGATGGGGCTATACAGCAGCAGATTTTAACAATTACGGCAAATAAATGAGAAGGAATGCCTGTTTGCTGTCGGATGCGTAAGCATACAGCTGATTCTGGATACAGCGCCATCAAAACAAACGGCGCCTCCCGAGAACAGTGGCACGCCAACCCGGGAAATTTGAAAATGCGCTCCGGAATTCATGCCGGAAAACTGATGGAACCGGAATATTGATTGCCGGATTAGTGATGATCAACCTGTACTTCATTCTACCATAGTTTATATGGAACAATATTTATAATACTTCCATACTCTCTTAGGCCCCCTTCCCTCCCCTTGTTTTTTGCACTATGCCTCGCCCCCTTATGAAAAACAGGGTGATTTAGACCAAGAAGTTATTAGAGAGGACACAAACACATCAAAATATATTAGAATATAAATAAAAGGCTTGTTTTTATAATAGCGGAAAGTTTAGAACCCAAAAATACCCCATTTTTACCCATTTAGCGTGCATATATTGCCTCTGTTTGGGTGTTATATCATGCAATACAGCTCCACACCCTTTCTTACTCCTTACATAGCCTTGAATATTGCACGGGAATCCGTAAATTGAGGTAAAAAGCAGAAGAAAATAAGTTAAGTGAAGCCAGAAATACCCCATTTTTACCCATTTAGCGTGCATATATTGCCTTTGCTTGGGTATTATATCATGCAATACAGCCTTACACCCTTTCTTACCCCTTACATAGCTTTGAATATGGCACGGGAACCCGTAAATTGAAGTAAAAAGCATAAGAAAATAAGATAAATGAAGCCAGAAATACCCAGTTTTTACCTATTTATTGTGCATATATTGTTTGTCAATGGGTAATATCATGCAATACAGCCCCACACCCTTTCTTACCCCTTAAATAGCCTTGAATATTGCACGGGGAGGCGTAAATTGAGGCATAAATATAAGAATAAGGATAAATAGCCAATATGGCTGCCGTGTGACGTCATCAAGAGAACTTGTAGGACACGATCTCTTGATATCCAACTCGAGGCTACAACTTTTCCCTTCATAATCAAATACATCAAATAATGAATAAATCAACACGGATAAAGTAAAATAATGATAAATAGGACACAATAAGCCTAAAAAACCAATGAAATAACGAAGAATTAATGAAATATCGTATTTTAAAAGATGACCTAATAGCTTCAAATTCACCACAACAAAAAATCGACTTTTTGACGAAGCCCGTATAATTCGTGAAAAAATATGAGCTAATAGTATATGATGTGTGTATCTTATACAGTAACAGATCCTCGTTTAGTGTTGAAACCAAGGAGTAACACATGTTTTGCCTTTTCGATAATTTGACCCTTTAAACCACTGAGTCAGATGTATTCCTTTAGTAAACACGTGAAAAACACGTCCCATAAACACACAAACACACTGCGCCTGTAGGCACAGCTAATCACACACAAATAACCTCACCGCTCATTTAGAAGGAAGAATAAGGTAGACGTTAAAGTGTAAACAAAAAAACCCTCAGACAAATAAACAAAATACAGCCACCAAGCGCGTGGTTAATACATAAAACGATGCGGAAATATTGAAATGTATTAAAACACACAAAAATCCCCCTATATTTAGTGTAACAAGAGAATTATCAACAAAATATCGCTAATATGTACGGTTACTAACTGATTGAGTCATATTTCTTTTACGAAGGCCTTATACTCGGGAGACTTTTTTGTGGAAAGTCATAAAAAAACTAAAGGTTTTCAATAAGGCTATGCAATCAGTTTATCAGTGCACGAATAAAAAGTGATTATTCGTTTTAAAATGCGTAATTGGCACCTCGTAACTTGGCGGCGAGCCCAGGGCCAATCAGAGGCCTCGCTACATTGACAGCCAATCAGCGTTCAGGAACCAACTGGGCCGCCATGTTTGTTGTTAACCCAAGATATATAAACTTATTTAATGGGAAATATAGTGAGATTTACCCTTAAATACCTTATTTAGGTCATATTAGTGATACTAAGAGTATTGTTAGTGATATATATAGGCGGGGCGATAATACATTGTCGCCATATAAGCCTTTCAGCGTAATTGTCTCCCGCTGAATACTACAGAGGCGTACCCAGGGTATACCTTGATGCGCTGATCCAGGTTCGAGTCCTGCGTGCCCGAGATTAGCTTCTATGGACCACTGTGGCCCGCGCCGTACCCGAGGCCGCGACGGTACGGGGCTGGTGCCGTTATAGTGGACGAGAACTGCGCGTTCGCTTTTTAGGTCAGCCACACACACTGGGGGGCTAACACCTCACGCTTATTAGCCTCTCTCGCTTTACCACATACACCAGACCCCCCTTGTGTTATTATTCATTTCCGCCAGCTGTTGTAGGGGTCAAAAATACACCTTATGATGAGAACAAAACGTTCAGGATACTTAAAACCACCGATCGTGTATTGGTTGTAACTGCACTTATACCCTAGAGTTCCTTGTATTAGTCTCACCACCACGATAACGGGCATACCAGATGGTAATTACAGTAAAGTATAATGTTCTGTTCAGTTCAGTTCAGTTGTTGGTCGGGAGTCAGGCTTTTTTCAACGGCACTCCCTGAAGTGTTTCTTCTTGCTGTCTGGGTCTTTATTTAATTGTCTTCTATTATTCTATATTTTTTAGTTATTATATGGAAGTAATGTTATGGCGGTGGTGATGACCGGTGGTTGGCCTGAGAGCTCAGCAGGGAACACACACACACACAACACGCCATACAGCTCCCTTCACTACATACTGCCCCTACACACATACACCACACCATCCTCAGCCTTTCATGAGTCACATATGAGCTGAAGACTTCTCAGAGTAACACAGAGAGGTTATTAAACAGGTGTTATATATGAGTACCTGGAGCGGCGGCGTAATGTTGACGTGTGGACGATCGTTGAGGCGGCGGCTGAGCTGACGTTCCGCGCGCCCTGCCACTGATCCCTTCCTCTTGCCTCGTCCTCTTCACTGGCAGTCAAAGAAAACCCTTCCTCTTCCTCCCTTTACAACGACAGCCAAAGAAAAACCGTAATGGTGCTTCGTGTATTGCTCATATTACTAGAAAAACCGTTCCTTTTCCTCCCTTTACAATGACAGCCAAATAAAACATTGTCCTCTTCCTCCCTTTACAACGACAGCCAAAGAAAAACCGTAATGATGCCACGTGTATTACTCATATTACTAGAAAAACCGTTCCTTTTCCTCTCTTTACAATGACAGCCAAAGAAAAACCGCGTAATGATGCCACGTGTATTACTCATATTACTAGAAAAACCGTTCCTTTTCCTCCCTTTACAATGACAGCCAAATAAAACAGTTTCCTCTTCCTCCCTTTACGACAGCCAAAGAAATATATTCCTTTTCCTCCTTATACACTGACAACCAAAAAATAACCATTCCTCTTCCTTCGTATATAAATGACAGCAAAAGACAATCCTTCCTCATCCTCCCTTTATATATAATGACAATCAAAGAAAACTCGTAACTGCCGCATATGTGTATGAACTATGAAATAGAATACAGATAATATAAAAGTACCACATGATTTACAGTAAATTCGCAGAGCACACACATATATTCACGGCTTTGAAGTATGAAAAGCCTATTTTTGGGTCCACGGCATAGCTACGGTAGTGCACTAATAATAATACCTACGTAGGCCGTGCACTGGTAGATGTGGACCTAAAATGACGGCTTTGAAGTATGCCTATTTTTGGGTCCACGACATATATTTATAGCTAGTGCATGGCCTATTTAGTGCACTAGCTATAAGGGGACCTAAAATATTAAAGTACATATAACGGTAAAAGATGTGTTATACGGTGGCTACCAGGAAACAAGTCGCGACAAGTGGCGGATGCAGGCAATTTTGGCCCTTCCTGTAGGGGTAGATGAGTGGCAGGCTGGCAGCGATTCCCTGGACCCTGGGATGATGTGTCCCCTTGAAACAAACACTGGGTGTGATAACGGTATATTATTGATGGCAGCCACTGTTCCAAGGATATTAGAAAGATATATAATATCCTTGCACTGATCCGTGAGGCCGTAATGGTGTGTGGATGATGCTATGGGGGAGGACCAGGGGGGCGGGACGTCAGCTGAGTGTTGCGTGGTGGCTGATGGTGGCTGGCAGGTGGGTGGTACAAGTGGTTTATGGAACTGTTGCCGAAACACTAACCCAGAACTCTCACCTACGTGGAAATGTTAACCTAACCTAGGTACATTTTTACATTAGGACCGAAATTCCCTACACAATTGGGAGTAAGGCTTTCTGTTTACCTTATTGGATTCTAAGAAACATTCTCTCTATGAACTTCCGTCGCAAATCACTACTTTCGGAGGTATAAGACGTTTTTAATTGGAAAGAGTGTATAATAAATATGAAAATTAAACTAACCTAACCCACATTTAGACTAACGAACCTAACCTAGCCCCACGCTTTAACCTCCTAACTAAAGCCAAATCCTCATTAAAAAATGTCCGCGGCAAGGGAAGAACAGAGGCGATGCAGGTCACAAGAGGAAGAAGAGTGTGGCGGATGTAATCACTTGTCTCTCGCCTCCCTATAAACAACGTGTCATTATCTCCAAAAGTAATGATTTGCGACGGAAGCTCATAGAGAGAATGTTTCCTAGAATCCAATAAGGTAAACAGAAACCACACTCCCAATTGTGTAGGGAATTCTGGTCCTATTGTAAAATAATACCCAAGTGGTTTATAGAACTGTCGCCGATAGGAACACTCGCCGAAACATCAACCTAGAACTCTTGCCTACGTGGAAATGTTAACCTAACCTGGACATTGACACCTAACTTAACCTAACTGATTAAGTTAATATCAGATATTGCTGATATTTCATCCCTGAATGCAGAAACACGGGTAAAACCTGATTAAATGTATATATTGGGTCCTGTAATATCAATAATTGGAACACTCGACGACGGCGGCGAGAATTTCTATCGGTGACAGTTCCAGGTGTGGGTGGATAAGTTACAACACTTGGCACATAATACAGATGACACCCCTTACCAGCATGTGTTGTCTGACCTAGTACACTGAATCATAAATTTATCTACACTGTTGTCACAAACACTAATAGTGGATTAATATAAAACTAATGAAGCTTAACCCCTTCACGCCCAGATCTTTTCTTTGCTATAAATTTTTTTTCTTTATGTTAGCCATAAAATTAAGAACAGTAATTTAATATACCAAATTAGTTAGTGGACAAGGATACTAAACAGGTCATAGCTATAAAATATTGCTTATATTAATTAAAAAGCATCTAATGGTAGCCAAATTACAATGGAAATTACGTTCTGGGCCTCAAGGGGTTAACCAGTGCTCCTGATTAAGATTCGTTAACCGGACCAACCATTATCTCCTAAACTAAACAATCTACTTGAACTTTTACAGGAACTACCACGTGTAGGCCTCACGGCCTCTTGTAGCTTCCTTATTTTCTTATGTTCTTATGTATTACCTTAGATATGGGTTTAAGGCATCTACAAATTTCCAAGAAATCCATTAGATAAGTGGATATATCTATATCACTTTTCCATAAGAAATCCAAAATAAATGTAATATTACGGTAGTTTTATCGCCCTGCCATATCTCGCTTACTACCTTAAAAGGACCTTACTACCTTGTCTCTGGTTATCTTTAAAGAATGTTATTTACATTAATAATGAAAATTGCAGAAAGATGAGTTGTGCCACAGGGGCAGTGATGTCAGCAGTACGCCTGGGGCCCGTCACCGCCTCCTCAGGGAAGGCCAATGAGGCCATCTATGTCCAGCCATCTAAAGCATGTTCAAGGATACCTCTTGCAGTTCTAGTTGTCTTTGGTGGTGACATACAGGTAATGGATAGATCGGTTTATACACAGTTTCTTTCAATTATGTGTTTAAATCCCAGTATTGATGCTTATTTAAGATTTGTCTAATTTGATTTTTTTCATATGATGTACTTCTAAAGCCCAGAGCTAAAAAGAGAAAAATGATTATTTGACCATCTTATGTCACATAAACTTGACTTATGATTATCACAGGTACGTGTAACATTCAGCATGTGGAAGCTATGCTTTGATAGCACTATCAGGTCATTAACTGAAACTGAATCTGTCATACTACCTGGAGTATCAGAGATGAGATGAACCCATAAGAATTGATCTCTCTCTCTCTCTCTCTCTCTCTCTCTCTCCCCTGCAGTTGAGAGGTTGAATAGTTCATAAGAAGAATAAATTTGTCTTCAACTTACAGAAGAGCCCCTCTAACTCGAACTATATGGGAGGGTTGAGGTTGTCCGAGTAATAGGAAATAAATGTTAATTGCCTTGGAAAATATGTTTTTCACCCTAAGAATTCAGATTAAATTTCAGTGAGTACAAAATAAGTTGACACTCCTTGCAGTTTGATGCTGAAATATCTAATGGTCACTCCAAGCAATTTCATAACAGAGAGTATATCCAAATTATCGTTTTATCACTGCCAAACTGGCATTTTACTGCCAAAAATGGCAAAATTTGTCATTGACAAATGCCAGTTAATAATAATCTGGCACACTGCCAGATGACATTGACATTGCCAATCTAGTCCTGGTGGTGGCTGTTCGAGTGGCGCACCCAATGTTTCTTAAAACTTGGACATGTCCGAGTTATATGAAATTTGTCTGCCTAGATTATATGTATGGGGAAGGAGGGGTCCGAGTTAGAGGGGCTCTACTGTGCTATGAAATTTGTAGCTCATTCTTTTATTCATTAGCATTTAATTTTACTTCGGTGTTAACCCATCAAAGTAACCCCTCAACACAGTAATTTCTTTTTGACTTAGGTGTTAATCATAGTATAAGATTTTCACTTGATGAATGGTAGTGACCCATGACTTGCCAGGACTACCCTGAGGTCATGGCCGCACACCGTGACCACAAGCATTATGTGGACTGGTCCCTCACCACCATGGCAACACTCTTGGCCTCAAAGTTTCCTGCTCATCATGTGTTAGTTATCAAGCCTTGCAGGTAATATATGTCAATGTGGTGTTGATTAGATAGTGTTTGGTCATTGCAGTTACAGTATTATAATATTTGTGTTATGTCATGTTTCAATGTCATTTATTTGGTAAGTGCTTTATGACACAGGGTATGTTTCAGTCCAGTATTTATTCAAAGCTCCTCAACCTCTCTCCATATTATTTAAACTTACTATAGTCCCATCTGAGGCATTTCAATGAAATAAGAGATGCAAATAGATTAACGGTTAAACAAGTTCTTGTATTAGTGGTTTTGACTTGTATAAGTCAAATGGATACTTTTTATATTAACTGTCTTCCTTTCAGAATGGAAAGGAAAACATTCAGCTGTTATGACAACTTTGTGTCCAGCAACAGTGTTGGGGCACCCACTCATGACCCTGGCATAACAGCCTTGACCCATCTCGCCACGCTAATACCACAAGCACTCAGGAAGGCTCAAGCTTGGCAGACAAGTACAAGAGATGAATTCCCAGCTGATCAATCATGTGAAAGAAATAATATTGATGAATCATCACAATCATCTTGTGTTAATAGTCCTCATGAATGGGACACTCCAAATGATCAGCATTGTGCCTCAGATTTTCCTAATGCCAGTGATTACTGGCTTAGAAGATTTGAGGAGCTAAACATTGATGAGATAACACTCCTAGGCTTCAGCAAGGGCTGTGTTGTGCTGAACCAAGTCATAACTGAACTTCATGGCCTGATGACTGTTGGATTACTGCACAGCAAACTACTGGCTGGTTTTGTTGATAAGGTAAGATGTTCTGATTTGTTCATTACTTTGGTAAGTCATTCCAGTTGATAAGGGAAAGAGGAGTAAATCATATATATTTCCCTCTATAGTCATTTATTATAAGACTAATACAGTTCTGGATTAGGCAGTTTTTCCTTTCTATGTGTCATCCATCTCACTACTGGACCAAAGACCCTTCCTTGGTATTGTCACTTTTCACTGCAACAATTGTTTGAATTGACTCCAGATCCACATGATTATTAATCTTTCTTTACACAGAGCTTCTCGTGATTGAAGGAATTAGCTATATTTTTATTGAAGAAGCAAATTGCATTGGTGTTATAAGTACTTTTTCAGACAAGTAGATTCTAATAATATCAATATTGATTGAGAGAGTTGATATGTAAACCACACTGCATGGGTCCAATGAAGGACTGAGACCAGGATCGATGGACCTTTTTCAGCATAGAGTGACCACTGGCCATTGTTTATGTGCTTCAGTTCCATTGATTCATCGTCACTGATAAGGAGATAATAGTCAGGGAAACCTGCCTCGCAACAAATACAGTAATTGATTTCTAATATTTTTGTAGGGAGCTTGAAGGAGGCCACTACTAACTGTGTGAAATATTTCTCCCAATACAGGTGCACAGCATGTACTGGCTGGATGGAGGGCATGCAGGAGGCCGCAACACTTGGATTACTAGTCCCACTATCCTCAAGTCTTTGGCAGCACAGCAGCACATCAACATTCATATACATGTCACACCATATCAGGTTAGGTCTGTCTTCATCTTTTCTTGGAATACGGACCCATCAATTACATAAGTCTATCAATAGTGGTGTTCCTCAGGGTTCTGTCCTATCACCCACTCTCTTTCAATTATTCATTAATGATCTTCTAAGTCTAACTCAAAGCCCTATCCACTCCTACGCTGATGATTCTATCCTGCATTTTTCTACGTCGTTCATTAGACGTCCAACTCCACAGGAACTAAGTGATCATTCATGATGCATTTTCAAGCAAAAAAGAATAGATTACAGTGATATGTAGCCTATATTGCATTTAAAGCTACATAATACTCCACGTTTTAGGTTTGAGTATTCGGATCCATTACATACTGGTATCACTTTGAATTTTTGCATAGGTCTGATAAATGTATTGGCTATAGATACTATGATATCAAGGATTGGAGGCAATGTCTAGATGTACTGTAATCACATTTATCCTTTTTTCTCTCGTTTGGTTTCTTGTATTTATCAGTAGTAACTGTGGGCAACATATTAACCCCTTCACGCCCAATCTTTCCTTTGCTATAAAAAAAAGTGTATGCAGTCGAGCCATAAAATTACGAAAAGTAACTGAATATACCAAATTAGTTAGTGGACAAGGATACTAAACAGGTTATATCTATAAAATATTGCTTATATTCACTAAAAATCGTCTAATGGTACCCAAATTACAATGGAAATTACGTTCTGGGTCTCAAGGGGTTAAGTGCAATGGGTGGATGACCAGATGATCTAATGATAAATGTGTATGTATAGCCTACCTGTCCTTCCTTCTTTAGTGCTTTTTATGCACACTTACAGTGACTATCGTGTAATATCACTTATTTTGTTACAGGTCCGTGATGAATTCCGTCCATGGATAGGTAAGGAATGTAAGTCTTTCTATGACATCTTGCGACGTGCTGGAGCCAGGGTCAATTATTGCCTCCACTTTAAAGAGGAGCCTCCATCTCTTTTATCACACTTTAAAGTCCTGAATAATTTCATCTGATTGAGGGATACAGCATGATATATAATACAAAAATAAACTTAGAACCTGGATTACCATTATACATTTATGGGAAAGTAGGAAGGAAGAAACAGAATTGAAGTCTAAAGAACATTTCTGCTTGTTAAAAGAGATCAGTGTTGTATGCTTGCTTTGTAGGGAACATTTTATATTTTGTGTAATGAAGAAGTTGTAAGCAGGTCTGTAACCCCCTGATTATTGCTAGTGTCTTCCCAAACACTTTCAGAGTCATAAAAGATTATACATATAGATAAATGTACTTATGATACATATAGGAATAATCCCCCTCCCCTCGAGACTCATGATGCACCCCTACCGTAGATAACACTATAGTCGCCAGTTACTTGCCACTGCACTAATGTCGCCAGGCACAATATATTACAAATTTTAGCATCACCACAGACTTTTGTGTGCCACTGAAGACATGTAGTGTGATGTACATAATATAAACTACTGTGTATCATCTTCAGTGGCACATACAAATCAGTTGTGATGCAATAATTTGTAATATATTGTGCCTGGCGACATTAGTGCAGTGGCGAGTGACTGGCAACTATAGTGTTATCTACGGTTAAGTGTTAGGACCTGGGTACTGGATTTATGAAGGCACATTATAATCAGTTATTGAAAGTGGATATCAATGCAATAAAATGCTAGCTGTTGTCAGTTGCTGAAAATGTAATTTGATGTTTTCTGGGAATTTATCATAATCATTTGTTGATTGAACTTTATGTAAACGCATATACACGCACACGGTGATTTTTCACTGACAAATTTGGTTGATTACTGTCCCTCTTGAGCCCGTCAGGGTGGCAAGGTTGGTAGAGACGTGAGTTCCCAATGTGCAGCGTCCCTGTGCATTCGGTCAGCGGTTCGAGTCCGCCTAGTTCATGCTGACGTGGCGGCGCTTTGTATAGTCAATAACCTTGTAGTTGGTACTTGCAAAGTGTCTAGATAGGATGAAAATCTTATCTTATCTTGTCCCTCTTGAGCAAAGGGATGAGGGTGTGTGATGTGTGTGAGGTGCCAGTATTACCCAAAGATCGGTCATAATGAGCTGCAGCTGGTCTGGGAGGGTGAAACTGGCGATTGCAAGTCTGGCATGCATGGACAAGACCAATATAAATTTGCCCTGGATGATGCTAAAAATTTTCACGTAGGATGAGGAATAAAGAGATGACAAATCCTGACCAATTCCTGTTTGCATTTCACCGCCACATGTCAGTACAGTTACAAAATAGTGTCAGGGAGGTTTCCCGATTCTCAAGAAAAGTATATTTCTCACCTATAATCAAGATCACAATGACCTGACCTGATCTGTCCAGTATTTACACTACAGTTTTCATTGTTTAAACATTACTGATATCATACATTTGTAGTGCACCTGTAGACCCTTTCCCAACAAAGTAATGGAACTGAAAATGACTTTCATTGGCTATAATTATAATTCAGGCTCTTTCATCTACGACTGAATCCTGTCATAACTCCTCTTTCACTATCTGCTGTGTTAACATCTTACGTTTCTACCATCATATGTCAAAGCAGATCCAGCTTTCATTACCTTCACTCCTATTTCCTTTATCACTTCATTACAATAAATGCTACAAAAGTACAGGGGTATTAAACAACTTTCTCATTCTCGTCTACATTAAAACCACCAATTAATTACCTTTCCACCAAAACCACTTTTATCTAGATAGCACTATCTAGATAAAAGATATACCTACCCTAATTGCCTACTACATGTTACTGTCAGTGAATCATATGTCTCCATTTTTCTTATTAAAACCTTCCCCTATACCCAGCTGCACCAAACATCTCATCCCACACATAAGCACTCCCACACCCTACTCTCCACGGCCTGTTACATCACTCAGCACAACATTCTGAACGTTACTATCTGCATCTCTTTGAACAATAATGAATAGTATTAACTTTCTCCCAAATGTGTTCTTTCTCATCCATCCTCTTTCCACTTTCCTTATTCACTGGTTCATAGACGTATATAAACAACAAAATGTATTCCTTGCCCACATTCACATTTGACACATTCAGAGCTGGGCAGTATTTAAATAAATTTGTATTTAAATACATGTGTATTTAGAAATGTATATTACATGTATATTAAATACATTGGTTGTCATGTATTTAAATAGTATTTAAATACTTTTATAGGTATTTAAATATTGTATTTAAATACTCATAATATAAAAAATGCAATACTTTTTTATCAGTTAATTTGGCCATGAACCCGCCCAACTATCTGGCAAATAAATAACAAAAAACAAACAAATATCTGATCCCAAAAAATCTTATAAAATACGTGTATGTGTAAACAAACACAGGTCTATCAATGTGTATTCTTATAGGGATGCATGCAGGTAGATGTAGATATCATGAAAATGCTGTAAAAATGAGGAAAACAAGTAAAACAAAATAGAAAATAAAAAATGCAATAAGAGGGTGAATGTGAGTAAAAGGATAAAATATGTATGAGAATATTTCGGGTAATCTCTAGAACTTTGAATTTTAAATTGTATACAATTTTCAAGTTCCAGTACTATTGAAAGTTGTGTAAGAATTTAGGTTTGGGAATTTTATGGCAGGGTTGGAAATTGTCTCAAATGTTTTTGAATAATTTGTTTTTGTTATGACTGTGCCACATCACTGGCTTGGGAGATCAGTGATAAGAAAATAAGACAATAACTACCTAAAAAAAATTAAACGTTAAACAGCTATGAATCTAAATCTTGAGTACGATAATTTTTACAAGAACTCACGTCCCAGTACTACAGTTGGAATAAGAAATTGCTCACCACCAAGGTCCTGTGAAGCCATTATTTCTCAGCACTTTTCCGCAGAGGTTGGTTTCATATTCACCAGGTATAGCACAAGCTGTCTTGATATGTCTTGCAATATTCACCAGGTATAGCACAAGCTGTCTTGATATCTGTCTTGCAATATTCACCAGGTATAGCACAAGCTTTCTTGATATCTGTCTTGCAATATTCACCAGGTATAGCACAAGCTGTCTTGCAATATTCACCAGGTATAGCACAAGCTGTCTTGATATCTGTCTTGCAATATTCACCAGGTATAGCACAAGCTGTCTTGATATCTGTCTTGCAATATTCACCAGGTATAGCACAAGCTGTCTTGATATCTGTCTTGCAATATTCACCAGGTATAGCACAAGCTGTCTTGATATCTGTCTTGCAATATTCACCAGGTATAGCACAAGCTGTCTTGATATCTGTCTTGCAATATTCACCAGGTATAGCACAAGCTGTCTTGATATCTGTCTTGCAATATTCACCAGGTATAGCACAAGCTGTCTTGATATCTGTCTTGCATGATAAAAAACCAACAACTATATAATACTATTCCCTCTACTCCTTGAGCATGGATCTTGCTTTTCAAAATAACCATTACAGGACAAAAAATCAACTAGGCATACACAGGTGACATAAAATGACACAACAAAATATACCACATAAAATAAAAATGTTCCAGTCAACACAAACGATTAAGCAGCAATAAAGTAACTATCAACATTAATTTAAAATGTTCTATTGGAATTCTTATACATATTTACTGTATTCATGTTTCATACTTGGGCCACAGGTACAATATTTACTATTGCTGCAGAAACTGTACTGGTCTTGGCATTTCCTGCTTCATATTTGCACATTACAGAAAACATCTCTCCTCCGAGCCTGAAAAAAAAAAATGGAAAAAGACTGAGTGAGAAGTATGAAGAGAATAAATGATTATATTGGAAGGAGAGCTTAGATGAAGTGGTGTGGCATTGGGGAGTGCTTGGTCAAAATGAGAATGGTGTGGCATTGGGGAGTGCTTGGTCAAAATGAGAATGGTGTGGCATTGGGGAGTGCTTGGTCAAAATGAGAATGGTGTGGCATTGGGGAGTGCTTGGTCAACATGAGAATGGTGTGGCATTGGGGAGTGCTTGGTCAAAATGAGAATGGTGTGGCATTGGGGAGTGCTTGGTCAAAATGAGAATGGTGAGTGTTTGGTGGACGTCTCTGCTGAAAGACGTTGTTTCCATAGTCTTTCCATTTGATCAAGTCACTTGTGGAAATTATTCACCAACCACCCACCCTCTCAATTAGTAGAGTGGTAGTTTAGTTCCCACCCCATTGTGAGGGAGGTATTGTTCGCTCACCATAAGGGGAGAGTAGGAATGTATATACATATATAATTATAATGGTAATGGGTAGAAATTAAAGCGACTAAAGTGACTTGATCCATTGGAAAGACTATAGCAAACACATTCTTTCATCCACAAGATGGCCCACCGATATAGGCTACTTTGAGAAGAGGTGTGCAAGATGAACAAAAAGGATTGACTGACTCTATGGCTGTGGATAAAAGACTGAAGGCAAATGTGAAAGATGCAATAGTTGTGAGAAGTATGTTTTAGAAGTTCATGACCATACTAATGAAAGTAAAAATGAATGACAGATGAAAGTTTAGAAAGGAATGAATGGAGAGAGGCTTAGGGTTAAAAGATTCAGGGGTGAAGGAATTAGAGATGAATATAAGCGAAGTGACAAAAACACTGAATGTTGAGCGAGAGAATAGAAATGGAGAAGTAATTGCCGAGATCTTTTGAGATTTTCAAAAAAAGTATTTTAAAAGAAATTGAGCGGTGGGGATAAAAAATGAAGGTATGGAAGAAAAAAGGGAGTGCTTGGTGGATGGATGAGGTTAAGGAAGGAGTCAAGGAAAGAAAAGAGATGAAAAAAAGAAAATGAGATGATAAAAATGATGAATTGATGATGAATTGAGAAAAAAATATGAGAAAATGGAATATCCTCTTAGGGAGTACAAACTGTATAGTAGTATGATAGGAGCACTTCATATAATTTCATGATTACGAAAACACTATGGATGATGATTAATTCACATACTGTTCCCGCAAAATTCCATAAACATATGATAAAAAAAACCTTGCCTTTGACCCAGCCACCTGTTCTTGATGACAACCAACTTGAGGGAGTCACAGGTGAAAGAGGTCAGCAGGTTGGTGTGGATGGCTCTTCCCATGCCCTACACAACCACAAGGTCACACTGCCATTTCACAAGCTCATCCACGAGAGAAAGGGGAAGTCGACTGAAGAGAGCAAGACATCAAATCAATCCCATAAAGAGTAAAAAGATGACTTTGATAAATTTATCAATGAAAATTAACCCCTTGAGGCCCAGAACGTAATTTCCATTGTATTTTGGGTACCATTAGACGATTTTTCGCGAATATAAGCAATATTTTATAGATATGACCTGTTTAGTATCCTTGTCCACTAACTAATTTGGCATATTAAGCTACTTTTCGTAATTTTATGGCTAACAACAGACACTTTTATATATTAATGGAAAGGTCTGGGCGTGAAGGGGTTAAACATATCTCAGCTTCTTATCCAAGCACGATCTGTCACTTTTCAGGCCGAGGAGCTAACCTGAGGTCCAGGCACGGCGAGGCTTGGCCAGACTCTCGCACACAGAGGGTTCCTGCCGCCAGGTGCTCATTCATAACAGGGCACACAAGGACCACCTGTCTCATCACCATCATCAGCTCCTCTGCCGTAACATCATTTAGTGCTGGCTTGCTATTGGCACATAACACAACCTGAAATATCATCAGCCTTTACAATAGTGTTGTTCATGGAGGTCTACCATAGTCAACAGCAACAATAACACCTACAGTAAGAACATACGAGCATAAGAAAATAAGGAAGCTACAAGAGGCCGCCAGACCTACACGTGGTAGTTCCTGTTACTGAACACTACCTACATCCACCTTTAATCCCCATCCATGAAATTATCCAGCCTCCTTTTAAAGCTCCCTATTGACTCCACACTAAGTAAGCATGGTATGAACAAGGGGGCTCATCCATGTTTGAAATATGAAATAATTACATAAAATATTATAAGTCCACATAAACAATGGCTAATCAACATATGTATCTAACATCAGACACAGGCAATACAAAATCAAAGAATCTTACCCTAGTTCCTCGCCTGAGCAGTTCTCGAGCGAAAGGTATGATCCCAAGGACAACGTCACAGCCAGAATTGTCCAAGAAAATAATGGCACATTTGTAGGGAGCCTGCTGCTGCCTCTTCACCCAAGCATCCAAGTCATCATGAAGCCACGGGCGCTCTGTGTAGATCAGGAAAATCAAGGTGTCGTAAAACTATACTCTAGAAATGTTTTAATGATCAGTAACCAGAAATTCAACTTGTCGGTCATGAAAGCACAGCATTTTGCACCATTGATTGATTTAATGGAAGGAAGATAATTTAAGGGATAGGAGGAGGTATAAGAGGAGAGATAGAGGGAAGGAGGGAAAAAAGGAGGAAGACAGGAAAGGCCAGACAAAATTTGTTAGACCGAGGACAGAGGCCCGAAGCCAAGGGAGCAACCAGGTCGTCCCCCGAGCGTCGGGCCCCAGTCCCCGGGCCCAAAGCCCCCCCACGATGACAGCGGGCCTGGGGACGGGGGGGTCACCTTTCTATGACTTGCACTACTTCAAGACAAGTGTATCAAGACACCTCCCAAACAAAATAAATCCACCCCCTTTTTCCCAGTTTCTTACACTCTGCTTTTGAGGGACTGGCAATCAGCAGGCTTTGGGGTCACTTTTTTCTTTGGTCAGTCCCTTTTGATGTAAAAAAAAAAAATAAGAAGAATGAATGAATAAATAAATAAGAAAATAGGAAAAAGTAAGTATAAATATGTATTTAGCTGAATAGAGAAATCCTTGAATCACAAAAATACTTATCCAATTAACCCCAGCAAAATATTGTAAATCTAATGCATTAATGTGCGCAAGATGTCAATAGAGCTTAAAGTAATCGTCCAGACCCAATTTTTTTTTGCCGAATTATGTTGAATGTACATTCAAAACACCTAATCCACCAAAAATAATTGATTTCCAGGCCTTATTTCCGTAAAAACACGACTTTTGTAAAAAGCGCGCGAAAAAAAAATCTTCCCTCCAACAGGGCTACGACTGTTATTGATGACGTCAGAACAGGGACGCCCGCAGACACTCTGGCTGACACCTGTCGGCAAATGTTATGATGAGCGATTGTACTTCGGTGTCAGACAGTGAATCTGTCGCTGTGACAAATCTAGAGTACGATGCTCAATCTGACACCGAAAGAAATGACGCTGGTCGCGTATACTATGAGGAAAACGAACCTCAGATTGTCATGGGATCCTATATGTTTGAGCCCGAGTACGAGGTGGATGAACAGGTGTTAGCAGAGCCTGAGGTTCAGCAGGAGGACCTGGCACTTCTCCAAAACATGGATTGGTAAATAAGGTTAAACCATGTGTGTGTGGGAATCACAATGAAGGTACTTTCGAGAAAATCCTATGGTTAGTTTTGGAGCTACAGTCAAACGTCATTACTCGGAAACCACATACTAGCATTAACTACAGCATAGAGTTGGAAAATATGCGGGCGGGAAGGCAGAAAGTGTGACAGCCACACCACCACAGGGTCTCTCACCACAGGGCACGCCCACTCCACAACTGGTTTACTTGGTTTACTTGGTCTTGTTAAGAGGCAAAGCCTCACAGTCGTGGTGGTCCACCGCTGCTGCCAGTCCTGGCGTCCCTTTCTAACAGGGCCACCTGGTCTGGTATGGTGTTGGACTGAGTCACTGTCTTACGGGGGGGGGGGGGGGGGGCCGCCCTTGTCCAGCACACCCGTGTACACAGGCTCACCTCACACTCGTCGTCTCAACCCACACACTGGGTAGGCGACTAGTCGCGCTGCACACTCTCACCCAGTCTTTCACCCGCTGTGTACACTACACACCGTTTCTCAACACAACTGCCCGCCCCAACACACTATAGGCGTGTATCACCCTACACACGCCACTCCTTTCCGTGTGCAAACTTTTCTCGAAAGGCACAGCTGTCTTGCTGCACCCATAAAGGATGCATGCATGTGGCATATAGCAAAACAAATCTATCAGAAACACCCAAATATCTTCAAGTACTATATTTATCTCTGTGTTTACGTGCTTCTCTGATCAAGCGCGGGAAGAGTAGCCTCCCTGATGCTACGTCACCGAGCCTGAGCATGAGGGACTTGAGCGTCTGCAAACCTTGAGTGTGTTTTGAAAACTCGGGGAATTTGCAGATTTTGATTGCGGATTATTTAAAAACGGCTGACTGGATACAAAAAGTGACGACGTATTGTTGATATACTCGTTAATGGCTATGATTTGATTGCATTAAATCAGGAATGATGAAATGGTCTGGACGATTACTTTAACATATAGTTGTTCAGACCAACGTCACTGCGGTAGTGCTGAGGAAACTCATTAATAATCATAATTGCATTTCTAAGATTAATGAAAAAGTTTGCTTCTTTCCCTTTACGTCTATCATATGATATCGTAATGGTAGCACATATTCACAGACACAAGGAGACACACCACTACCACTACCAGTGAATGCCTAACCATTTGTTCAGTTGCCAGGGGTCACTAGCAGACTAAAGATTCTAAAAACTGTGACAATACTTAAAGTAGTTGACTTTGCATAAGAAAGGATTTGACAGCTACAAGAAAGCTTACTCTGAAGCTTATCTCCTGCCTCAGTGAAACCCAAGCCATCCTCCATAAGCTTATCTCCTGCCTCAGTGAAACCCAAGCCATCCTCCATAAGCTTCACCACCTCCTTGGCTCCCCAGTCACACACATTGCCAGCCAGAAATCCCCTCACCAAAGCCTCCTGCCGCTCACTATACTCCAAGCCATCCACCATCTGCAGGTGGTCTTTCAGCAGCTTCAGAGCATACTCATTTTCCATCTGAAATTGCAAACTTAACATAACATATTACAAAAATGACGTATAAGTGTCAGTATTTCAACTAATATTGTATTTTGATTAAACACACGAGACACAGGAACACACGAGGCACCTCCAATGGACAGCATGTACGCCTCTACCATGCAAGCCTCTCTGTCATCATCAGATCAGCCTCACAAATCTTAGCACTCCCAAGCCCTATCCCTAAGCCCTACTTACAGAATCCCACTTCCCCTTTCTGCAAAAACTCCTTTCCCCATTAAACAAGAATCTCTATCTTTCTATCTTTGGTGCCTCCGTGGTGTAGTGGTTAGAGGTTTAGCGCGCCTGGCTACCAAACTGTAGATCATATGGCCTATTATGTTCTTTTATCTGACTTTGTACTGTTTCAATGTTTATTGTGTTATATTAGTGTTAATGTTAAGTATAAAATATAGTGCAAAAAGTGGCATTAACACAAAAAATAGGTCATCAAGCTTGGCACCCCGGCACCAATAAGAATCATTCCCATAAGTTCTTCAGCTCTTCGCCTTTTGGGCCATCATGCACTTATGCGGCACCAACTAGACGCGATAGCCGAGGGTTGGGTCTAATGGTTACTACAATACTACACGGATAAAGGATACTGCACAGTCATAAGATACCTTCTTTTGTTGCAAGTATGGGTCTGGAAAGTCACTCCTTGAGACAGTGTTCCCTCATGTCCAGTAGACTCCTTGAGACAGTGTTCCCCCATGTCCAGTAGACTCCTTGAGACAGTGTTCCCCCATGTCCAGTAGACTCCTTGAGACAGTGTTCCCCCATGTCCAGTAGACTCCTTGAGACAGTGTTCCCTCATGTCCAGTAGACTCCTTGAGACAGTGTTCCCTCATGTCCAGTAGACTCCTTGAGACAGTGTTCCCTCATGTCCAGCAGACTCCTTGAGACAGTGTTCCCTCATGTCCAGTAGACTCCTTGAGACAGTGTTCCCTCATGTCCAGTAGACTCCTTGAGACAGTGTTCCCTCATGTCCAGTAGACTCCTTGAGACAGTGTTCCCTCATGTCCAGTAGACTCCTTGAGACAGTGTTCCCTCATGTCCAGTAGACTCCTTGAGACAGTGTTCCCTCATGTCCTGTAGACTCCTTGAGACAGTGTTCCCTCATGTCCAGTAGACTCCTTGAGACAGTGTTCCCTCATGTCCAGTAGACTCCTTGAGACAGTGTTCCCTCATGTCCAGTAGACTCCTTGAGACAGTGTTCCCTCATGTCCAGTAGACTCCTTGAGACAGTGTTCCCTCATGTCCAGTAGACTCCTTGAGACAGTGTTCCCTCATGTCCAGTAGACTCCTTGAGACAGTGTTCCCTCATGTCCAGTAGACTCCTTGAGACAGTGTTCCCCCATGTCCAGTAGACTCCTTGAGACAGTGTTCCCCCATGTCCAGTAGACTCCTTGAGACAGTGTTCCCCCATGTCCAGCAGACTCTGCACAGGCAGGTTGCCGTATGTACTGGTCACAAATTTGTTTATGAGTCTTTTTTTGAAGAAAGTAAATAAGAACATAAGAACATAAGAAAATAAGGAAGCTACAAGAGGCCGTGAGACCTACACGAGGTAATTCCTGTTACTTAACACTACCTACATCCACCTTTCATCCCCATCCATGAATTTATCTAGCCTCCCTTTAAAGCTCTCTAATGACTGCACTAACTACCTGTCTACTGTCTCCATTCCAATCATTTACCACCCTATTTGTGAACCAGTTTTTCCCTATTTCTTTTTTTAAATCTACGCTTTTCCAGCTTGAATCTGTTACTTCTTGTTCTACCCTGATTACTAGCCGTAAGAACTTTTCCTAGATCTCCTTTATTATCATTTCATCTCCTTTAAATCATGAAGAAACTTTATTTTTCACCTTCACATCATATTCCACATCTTAGTGAGCTGAATATGGGATACAGGGAGACTTCCATAAGCCGGAATTCGTTAGCATACCTGTCAACTTGTAAGGTTTACCCGTATTTTGTACGGGAAATTTGATTTTTTGAGCACGTACGGCGTACAATGCAGTTTTGTACGGTAAAAAGCGCCCTCTTGTGTTTGCCACACAGTAATGGTGACAGTGAGCGAGCCTTTTCACATGTGAGGAAAATCAACACTGAATATAGGAAGACCATGGCAATTGATACACTAACAGCTTTTCTCAAAAGTAAAAATGAACTGTGATGAAAGCTGCTATCAAGTGCATCCAACAAGTGAAATGTTGAAGTTGGCAAAACCAGCCACAGCTACATACAATAATCAGTGCTCCTCGTAACTGCCAATATTGTATTGTATGTTACCAAATAAACCATTTTTTCATGCACGTGTAAGGTTTTTTGCTGTTTTGTAAGGGCAAATGTAGTGCTTTGTAAGGGCGGGACTTATTTGGGTTGACAGGTATGCGTTAGGTCTGAATCATGGAGAAGTCATAATGGCTAGCAAATATTCATATATATAATTGTAATCGTCTTTTTGACCATTTTACACCTTAGTTACCATTATGTAGTGCCCACCTTGGGAGTGTACTCTACAGTCCTGGTTACTCCGCTGCCACCACCCACATTAAGTAGGAAAAAAATATATGATTGAACAAAAATAAAAGATTTAAGAAAATATGTATGTTGGAAACTGAATGATAACTCTTTAATATATTTCTAATTATAATATATTCAACTCTTTACTGTCTCACTTCCCAACTGGTGTACATTCATAAGTTATCTTAATATTAAGTCTTCCTTCCCTCCTAGCGATACGCACGCGAAATGCTCAAGTCGTTATCCTAATATAATTACTATCTTTGGTAACTTCAGTCGCACTGTTACCCCCTTAACGATACGCACATGTAATGCTCAAGTCGTTATCCTAATATAATGTATACGTAGTCTATCCCACTTCCAACTGTTTCCCTCTCACTTATTTTTCAATTTCCTTCTTTTCTCCTTGTCCTCACACGGCTGGCTGTGACATGTTGTGGTTGCCCCCTCTGCTAATTTGTGAGCGCTTGGCCCCCTGGGCCCCGCCAACAGCATCCTACCTTGGACCCTAAGTATACAAGTAAATTAACCCTGGTAAAAAAAGAATCACCGAAATCATGTTACTCTCTATTAAAAAACATTTTATAACATACCTTTAAAAGGGAGGATAAGGTCCCTCCCATGGGTTACCCCCCGGGGAAAGCCCCCCGTCTGCTACAAAATGCTAACCTGACTTCAGCCCCCCTTCTCACTTCTTTTCGTCTGGTCAACTACCACGGTTTAAAATATGCCTAACCTGATTCAGGAATGAGGCGTGGAGGAAAATTCCTCGTTGCTTTTGATCTTTGTTTTTCATCTTTTCCCCTATTAATGAAATTTCTCCGTTACAAAATCTTTCAGATACGAGAAAAAAAAAAAAAAAAAAAAAATTAAAATTTTTTTTGGTGTTTGTTGATTTGGTATCCCAGGTCACTACCCCCACTTAAAGAACAAGGAGAAGGAAGGTAAAAAAGGGAAAAAGGGTAACACCAAGCACAATGGAAAAGGAAGGAAATAAAGGAAAAAGGTACCTTCGGCACAGATGAAAGGAAGGTAAAAAAGGGAAAAGATAAATAATTAAAAAGGTATTAAGAAGGAAAATTAAAAAGAAAAAGGGAAAAAATTAAAACATTGCAGAGAAAATAATGGGAACTAAAATGACTTCACAATTCATGGGGAAGAAAGAGGAAAATTTGAAAAAATGAGAAAAAACCTTTTCTTGTATTGTATCATGTATTGTACACCATGTTTAATGCATGGAAAGTCTTAACTGGGAAAAATTTAACCCTTCACGCCCCGATCTTCCTTTGGGTATAAAATTGTATTTGTCCACCATAAATTTCGATAAGTAAATTTAAAATTCAATTGTTGTCGACAAGGATACTAGCAGGTCTATCGATAAAATATTGCTTTATTAAATTAAAAACTCTAAAGGTAGTCAAATTTAAAAGGAAATTACTTTTTGAGTCCAAGGGGTTAATTTGCTTTATAAGTTCCTAATACTTACAACGGATGGTTCTTTAAGTTGCGTAGTCTTTGATGATATTTGTCTCGAAACTTGTTTGCTCTCTCTCTACTGTCTGAAATATTGGGCTGTGAAGATGTAATGCCGGGAAATTCGGAGAGAAAGGATGGAATTCCCATCATACGATTCCCGAGTTATGTATATGAAAGAAGGAAGAAGGTTTCAATAACCGTATGTTTGGTCTGGGACAAGTTGTCGCCTAGGTCCAGTATATTGGGGAACCGGTTATTTTTATTATACTAAGGCTATTCAAATAATTTCTGTTCTCGCACTATTTATCTTTCATCCGTATTTCTTTCTCTCTCCCACTTCTATCTTCCCCCTCCATTCTCCCCCCCCCCATACACCCGGAGCACGAGACCTAATGTGTGGGACATTTATTTCGCGATCGTCAATAACTGGTAGAGTCAAAACTTCTCATCCTCCCCTCATCCTCCTGACAGATCGAGGAACACTCTTAGATTCTTAATGTCCTTAAAAACAGACACAATAGAGTCGGGTTACGCTTATAAATGGGTGGGTTAGTCGAGTTATTCGCTGAATTAAAAGTCGACCAAATTTATGATACGACTCTTATACCTCGTCACTCTGGAAAACACGTTCGTAGCTTGACCGATGGGGAGAAAAAACTCTCCCCGGATATTAGAATAAATATATTAAATTCTTCTATATCAAATTAAAAGAACTGCGTCATAGGCAGCCATTTCATATGTATACTTGCTTCTTTAGCTAATTAGAGTCATTCGAAGTCTTATACTCCCTTCAGGGGAAGCCTTTCATAAGGATCCGAACATTTCTTTTTTTCCCGCGTATCTTCCCAAACCCTCCCTCTGTGGAACCATGCGACATCAGTCTCTCACTCACTTCCCTCAAGGTAAGACATACAATAAATCACCTCTATCTCTCCCCCCTTGTTATAGTATATCTATCTACATATATATATATACCGTTGTTTAGTGTTCATTAACGCATAGGTAGCTTGTCATGCCCTTACAAGTGTTATTAAATCAGTCTCTCACTCACTTCCCTCAAGGCTCTGGCGAATGTCTCCGTCGGGAGAGAAATCAAGCCACATGGTACAGTGAAACACAAACAATTCCATTACTCTTACATTTTCTCTCCCCTATATATATTCCATGTATACCTATAGTGCTCAGTTTGTGTGGACATAGATGGTAGTTCTAAGAATATAATTCAGTGAGGTAGGTTATGCTCTTTAGAGCTTTCCTTCGCCAAATTAGAGATATACATGTACCTAAGTTCTCAAACCAGAAATAACTTTTCGTGGTGAATAAACCGGATGATGTTTAAAGTATAGCTTCTTGTGTTTCTTGCAAAAACCCCAGGTGACTATTCCCTTGTTATGGAAATATTTCCCCACGTCTCAAAAAGAGTTTCAGACTGACTCGGTGTACTAATAAAGTACCCCCACGACTACCAAAAATTCTCATATAGTAAATCGTGTTCAGGGAGTAAACCATAGGACTACTCGCCTGGACTGGTGGCAGCATTTCCCCTTACTAAAACCTAAGTTCATCCCAATTCAGTTGTGACGAGGAGAATTTATTCGTCAATGGAGAATTATCTCAATTAATATTTTCCAACCCACAGGTGTCAGAAACTTAAAAACCCTGGCATCACAAAGAGATGGCTCGCTCCACAAAACTTCCCAGAGAGCCCTCAAAACAGGACAGCCAGTAGTCTCTAGTGATGGTCAAATGAACAATTATGTAATACAAAATAAGCAGTTCACTTCACCAAAAGAAAAGAATAAGTGAATAATTATGTCATAAAGAGATGACATCTGATCAGTGGCCCAAGACAGGATTCTGATTCAAAGAAAAGACATACAGAATCACAACAATGATTAATGTAAAAAATAGATATCATATGCACACACACATTACTTCATTAAATAATTCATAATTGAACACAAAGTCAATGCACTGATACTATACTGCAGAACACCTTTATATATATATATATATATATATATATATATATATATATATATATATATATATATATATATATATATATATATATATATATAGCTATTATCAATTATTTGCTTTAGTACTTAAGTTCATTCCCTCGTCCATATATTATGTTGTTGTTTTTTCTTGTATGCCTTCAGGTGTGAATAAAATTATTATTATTATTATTATTATTATTATTGACCTTGCTTCCTTATCCTTGGTGAGATCCACAGTATCCGGGACACCCTCCTCAGGGCAGGCTAGTAGGGGGAACAACGTTAATTGCTGGTCACAACGATCCATCTCCAGCTGGTCAAGAGTCCCACCTGGCCACCCGGGAGGATGCGGGAGGGGAGACTGCAGACCGGAGGAGCCAGCACAGTTCTCACCCCAAGAATACTTGTCAGAGTCTGGAAGAAAAATATACCAGTGTATTTTGTTATTGTTAGTTATGAAAGGATTACTAATGTCTTCCAAACTAGATGCATACCTTTCTATTTTTCTCTCTTAGTTGTTTCTGTTTATTCTTTATTAGGAGAGAGAGAGAGAGAGAGAGAGAGAGAGAGAGAGAGAGAGAGAGAGAGAGAGAGAGAGAGAGAGAGAGAGAGAGAGAGAGAGAGTGTGTGTGAGTGTGTGTGTGTGTGTGTGTTTACCTAGTTGTAACATACAGGAAAAGAGCTATGCTCGTACTGTCCCGTCTCCAAATCTACTATAATCCAGTTTGCCTTTGAAGTCCTGAATACTTCTTGCATTAATCACTTTTGCATCAAGGTTGTTCCAGGCTTCTATGCTTCTATACGGGAAGCTGTATTTTTTTATGTCCCTCTTGCATGTTGTCCTTTTCAATTTCTTCTCATGACCTCTTGCACTTCTATCATCCCACACAAACAGATCTTCTCTATCAATTTTTTCCAGACCCATTGATGCTCTATACACTGCTATAAAATCTCCCCTTTCTCTTCTTTTCTCAAGAGTTGGGAGTTTTAGTCTTGAAAGTCTTTCCTCATATGGCAAATCTTTCAGGCTTGGAGCCATTTTTGTGGCTGCTCTTTGTATTCTCTCAATCTTCCTTATATCCTTCTTTTTATGTGGTGACCAAATCACTGCCGCATATTCCAACCTTGGTCGAATCAAAGATGTTATCAAATTTCTTAATCATCTCTTCATCCAGATATTTGAATGCCATTCTTATATTCCTCAGCAACTGATATGTATCTCCTGTGATCTTGTTTATATGCTTCTCAGGTGACAAATTATCTGTAATCCACACTCCCAGATCTTTTTTGACCTTTGTTTTGATCATCCATTCATTTCCCATCGAATACTTTCCTCTCTGTCTCTTTTTGCTACTGCCCACTTCCATCACTTTACACTTTTTAGCATTAAACTCCATTTCCCATAGTTGACTCCATCTGAAAATCTTATCTAGATCCTTTTGTAAATCCTCACAGTCCTCTTTACTTTCTACTTTTCTTAGTAATTTAGCATCATCAGCGAATAAGCTCATATAACTGTTCACTCCCTCTGTGGGCTCTGTCATATCATTTACATAGACCAAGAACATCACTGGGGCCAATACTGATCCTTGAGGAACTCCACTTATCACACTGCACCATTCTGACTTCTGATCTTTTATACTGTCTCATCTCTCTGTTGCTCAAAAAGTCTTCCATCCACTTCAGCAAACCACCCTTCAATCTTCCTACATGTTCTAGCTTCCAGAGCAGTCTCTTGTGAGGTACCTTGTCAAATGCCTTCTTTAGGTCCAAGTATATGCAATCGACCCACCCCTCTCTTTCCTGTGTCACATATATATATATATATATATATTATATATATATAGTATATATATATATATATATATATGTGTGTGTGTGTGTGTGTGTGTGTGTGGGTGTGTGTGTGTTGTGTGTGTGTGCGTGCGTGTGCGTGTGCGTGTGTGTGATGTTTTTTATAAATGTACGAATAGCTATTTTCTCGCTTATTTACCAAATCAATATTTTTTTGATAGCCCTTGATCTACTTCATATTTACTTCTATATACTCTTGCACGTATCTGCTATAGTTTTTAAATTTTTGCGAAAACGTGATTTAAAAAAAATCAAGGCATAACCCCTTGCAATATTTCGAAAACAAAAATCGAAAAAATATGATTTGCTTTGAAAATTTGTTCTAGCAGTTTTCGGGCATGCTGAAACACGAATCTGGAGTCAATTTCAGTTACAATGATTAGAAGTCCCTATTTCAGCATTTCACAATTGTATGATACTCCCAGATATTCCTTAATTAAAAAACAAATTAGACATAATTAACTACAAGAGATAATAATATGATAGGCATTGCTAGATTAATCATTACTTCAATCAATGATCAGCATTATATTCAGTATTTAGTATATTAGTATTGTGTAGTATTAGTAATGACAACACTACTTAATACTATTACTATCAATGCCTGACTTCTACCTTCAAGCATTTCTACCTTTACTAACATTCTCTCTCTCTCTCTCTCTCTCTCAAAAGGACTTGTAAATACCTATAATGGTTCCCTTCCCTTGATCCCTAAATTCTGCCGCTCAACTAAAGCTCTTTAGCGAAATAATCCTGATGAGCTTCCGTGAGTTGGTGGAGCTTGTGGTACTTTGTTGGCGAGAGAAGAGAGAGAGAGAGAGAGAGAGAGAGAGAGAGAGAGAGAGAGAGAGAGAGAGAGAGAGATCTTGCACATTTACTGCCTTAACTTATCTAGTTTTTAAACCATCTGTATGCTTAATAACTTTGAATTAAAAAATATAAAAAGAGTGTGTTGTGTGTGTGTGTGTGTGTGTGTGTGTGTGGGTGTGTGTGGGTGGGTGGTGGGTGGGTGGGTGGGTGGTGGGTGGGTGGGTGGGTGGGTGGGTGGGTGGGTGGGTGTGTGTGTGTGTGTGTGTGGTGTGTGTGTGGTGTGTGTGTGGGTGTGTGTGTGTGTGTGTGTATATCCATTTAACCTTATATTCATTTACTAATTTATCATGATGCAGCGTACAAACAACAGTAAAAATTAACAACAACAACAACAACAACAATAACAACAGCAACGTGACATTCAACCATCAGCGGATAAACAAAACATTTTAACTGATCAAATATTGGACTGAAAATCATGACACAAAAAACTCGCCAAATCTACTCACTCTACATACAGTTGTCGCCGCGCCGCATCCCTATTATAACTAACAAATACACAATTCTAGTCCCGGTAATAATCAGTGTTTGCCATCGTATGGGAAGAGGAGAGAGAGAGAAGAGAGAAGAGAGGAGAGGATAGAGAGAGGGAGAGAGAGAGAAGAGAGAGAGAGAGAAGAAGGAGAGAGATGAGAACGAGAAGAGAGAGAGAGAGAGAGAGAGTAGTAGTTGTTATTGTTGTTGTTGTTGTAGTAGTAGTAGTAGTAGTAGTAGCTGTTATTGTTGTTGTAGTAGTACGTAGTAGAAGTAGTAGTAGTAGTAGTAGGTAGTTATAGTAGAAGTAGTAGTAGCAGTAGTAGGTAGTTGTAGTAATAGTAGTAGTAGTTGTTATTGTTGTTGTAGTAGTACGTAGTAGAAGTAGTAGTAGTAGTAGGAGGTAGTTGTAGTAGAAGTAGTAGGTAGTTATAGTAGTAGTAGTAGTAGTAGTAGTAGTAGTAGTAGTAGTAGTAGTAGTAGTAGTAGTAGTAGTAGTAAGTAGTATTAGTAGTAGTAGTAAAAACCAATCATAAACATTACAATTAATCAAAACCACATCTACTAAAAAAACCTCAACAAATCATCATCAGGTATTTATAATCTTTACCTGTATTAAGGATAAAATTCAGCACGAGCAGATTTAGGTGAAAAAATAATTGCTCATTTTTTTGTATATAGTATAGTAGACTTTTTTTATAGTAGATTATCGTCCTTACGGCGTGCCTATTACCTGCCGCCCCCATCTCGCCCCATCCCTCGAGTAAGAAAATTGGTCTGATTAGGTCTGGGTAGTGATAGAGTGGAGAGTACGTAAGTGGATAAAGTGGAGAGTAAGTGGATTAGACCTTGTATAGAGTGGTTCGTCGCTACTCAATCCACTCCTGACAGCCACTCTACTGTATACCTCTGTCTCGACGCTGCCTGTCTCCTGTTATTCCTATGTATTCCTAAGTATTCCTAAGTATTCCTATGTATTTCTCTGTATTCCTAAGTATTCCTATGTATTCCTAAGTATTCCTAAGTATTCCTATGTATTCCTAAGTATTCCTATGTGTTCCTATGTATTCCTAAGTATTCCTATGTATTCCTAAGTATTCCTATGTTATCCTATGTATTCCTAAGTATTCCTAAGTATTCCTAAGTATTCTTATGTATTCCTATGAATTTATAAGTATTCCTAAGTATTCCTAAGTATTCCTATGTATTCCTAAGTATTCCTATGTATTCCCAAGCATTCCTATGTATTCCTATGTATTCCCAAGCATTCCTATGTATTCCTATGTATTCCTAAGTATTCCTATGTGTTCCTATGTATTCCTAAGTATTCCTATGTATTCCTAAGTATTCCTATGTTATCCTATGTATTCCTAAGTATTCCTAAGTATTCTTATGTATTCCTATGAATTTATAAGTATTCCTAAGTATTCCTAAGTATTCCTATGTATTCCTAAGTATTCCTATGTATTCCCAAGCATTCCTATGTATTCCTATGTATTCCTAAGCATTCCTATGTATTCCTAAGTATTCCTATGTATTCCTAAGTATTCCTATGTTTTCATGTATTCCTAGGTATGCCTATGTTCCTACGAATTCCTATGTATTCCTAAGTATTCCTATGTATTCCTAAGTATTCCTATGTTTTCATGTATTCCTAAGTATGCCTATGTTCCTACGAATTCCTATGTATTCCTAAGTATTCCTAAGTATGCCTATGTATTTCTCTGTATTCCTATGTATTCCTGCCTCGCAAATAGTTATCAAAGCAGAATAAAGATAAATGTTATGTATTACTCTGGTATCATAACGAGCGAGTACAAAAACAATACATTTATACAAATTGATTATAATGATGTCCTAATGTTTTTTTCTTGCATAATGTCAACAGAACAAAAATTCAGTGATCATGATTGAACTATATTTTCAAGGTTATGTTCGCATTTTTCTACATTCTTCTTTATATGTGTCGACGTCCTTCCGTTCTACTTTCTTGAGTTGCATACAAGCCCACCTCCTTCCCTACACAATGATGGAAAAGGAAACCACTATTTATTTTTTCCTTTCTGTCTCTCTCTCTCTCTCTGTGTGTGTGTGTGTGTGTGTGTGTGTGTGTGTGTGTGTGTGTGTGTGTGTGTGTGTGTGTGTATTTCCCTAGTTGTAAACACATAGGTGTGTGTGTGTGTGTGTGTGTGTGTGTGTGTTTTATAATAGTAGTAGTAGTAAAAGTAGTAGTAGTAGTAGTAACAGTAGCAGTAGTAGTAGTAGTAACAGTAGTAGTAGTAGTAGTAGTATTAGTAGTAGTAGTAGTAGTAGTAGAAGTAGAAGTAGAAGTAGTAGTAGTAGTAATAGTAGTAGTAGTAGTAGTAGTAGTAGTAGTTTAGCAATCTCAAATAAATATAACTTTTAACAAGATCATAAAGGCAAGTCCATAGAACTGGATATCACTTTGAATAGTGTATTGTAAATAAAACGTTATGAAAGTGACAATGATAAGTTTGTTTCAGTTTTAGTTCAGGAAGAGGACACTTATTACAATATTTACAGTTCCTTCAGTATATAATCAGATTACTCTGGAAAGTTACATAATTCATTGATTTTCCTTGCAATTTACTAGACATACAATCAAATAACGCTAAACATTTAAAGAATTAATACGATTTCTTGCAACTCATATTCAAGCAGACGAGATCACGTGATTCAACGTTAGATTGTTAGGCAATTACTAGACTATCAATTATCATAGGAGAGTTTCAGGTTGTTGGGGATCAAGGTGCCGCACGCGTGGGTGTGTGGGTGGGGTGCGAGGGCCTTCAGGGCCTGAGGCGGCAGGGTGTTGTTTGCGGCGGGTGATGTGATCCACCTCAGTGTTCCTCCAAGGAGCCGCGGCTTTGCTGGCTCTCGTGAGCCTGAGTTTGGTTCCCGCGGCCGTGCTGTCTGTTGCGGGCAGGAGTTTGAGGGCCGCGGCGGATGGTTTTGTTGGCCTGCAGGCAGGTGTTGACGAAGGCCTGGGCGCCGGTCACCTGGCGGCGAGGTCCCTTCATCAGGACGCTCTGTGACGCCTTGTCCTCCAACGGCGGTACCGTCACCGCCACTTCGGAGAACTGCTTGTGCACCTTGCGGATGTTATCGCCACCATGGCCTATCAAGTGGCGCCGCTGGTGTGGCGTCACTGCCACCTGCAGCATCGCCTTGAGACGGTCCACAGCGGCGCTAACCTGGCCAGGAGGCCCCCGCACCGTGACGCTGGCGGTGACGGCGTCCCGAGGCGGCGGCACCTTCATTCGCACGCCAGCAAACTCCTCGTGAAGCTGCTGCAGCGTTGCGCCGCCAGGCCCTACGATGCAGCGCCTCATGTGAGGCGCCACGTTCACCTCAGCCTCTGCAACCTCCTCTTTCCAAGAACTACGGACGCTGTCCTCCGCGTGCGGCTTGGCCCAACGACCAATCCGCTTTGGCGGTGGAGGCGTGGCCTTGTGCTGCGTGCACACCGCCACATCGGTGACGGTGACAGGCGGAAGCGCTTTCACCCTCATGGGCCTGCTCTTCTTCCCGCCTGCCCTCGTCCAGCCGCCGTCCGGGGTGGCTTTCAGGTCCTCGCCGGGCAAGTGCGTCACGCCCGACGTGAGTTCCCCCTCAGCTTTGCAAGTCTTGACGCGGGGTCGGTCCTTTTCCTTAACGGCATCGTCATTAGAGACCAGAATCACTACTTGCTCGCCGGCGTCTTCTTCAGCGTCGATGCCGCATCCTTCATTATCCACAACGGCCTCGTTCTCAATCATTACATCTTTTACTTGTTCCGTGAGCCGGGAAGTTTGGGGAGCGTTGTTTGCGGGAGTTTGGGCAGATCGGCGAGTGGTGTGGGGGACGTTGAGGGAGTTCAATTCAGTTGAGTTGATGGGGTGAGGATGGGAAGCACTTAGGGCTAGAATTTGTGCGGCATTGTTAGCGGAAATTTTGGGGGAGGTGGTGTTGATAAGAGTTTGGGTGGTGTTGCTGGTGAGAGTTTTGTTGGCGTTGCGGGCAGGAGTTTGAGGGCAGCGGCGGATGGTTTTGTTTGCCTGCAGGCAGGTGTTAACGAAGGCCTGGGCGCCGGTCACCTGGCGGCGAGTTCCCTTCATCAGGACGCTCTGTGACGCCTTGTCCTCCAGCGGCGGCACCGTCACCACCACTTCGGGGAACAGCTTGTGCAGCTTGCGGATGTTATCTCCGCCGAGGCCTATCAAGTGGCGCCGCTGGTGTGGCTTCACTGCCACTTGCGCCGCCACCACCTCCGCCTCCTGCAGCAGCGCCTTGAGGCGATGCACAGCGGCGCTAACCTGCCCAGGAGGCCCCCGCACCGTGACGCTGGCGGTGACGGCGTCCCGCGGCGGCGGTACACTCACTCGCACGCCAGCAAACTCCTCGTGAAGTTGCTTCAGCGTTGCGCCGCCAGGCCCTACGATGCAGCGCCTCATGTGAGGCGCCACGTTCACCTCGGCCTCTGCAATCTCTTCCTTCCAAGAACTACGGACGGTGTTCTCCGCGCGCGGCTTGGCCAGCCATACATTCCTCTTTGGCGGTGGCGGCGTGGCCTTGTGCTGCGTGCACACCGCCACCTCGGTGACGGGCGGCAGCGCCTTCACCCTCCTGGGCCTGCTCTTCTTCCCGCGTGCCCGCGTCCAGCCACCGTCCTGGTTGGCTTGTCCTTCCTCATCCACTAATGCCTCGTTTTCAACCATTACTTCTACTTGTTCCGTGACGCGGGGGCGTTTCTCCTCTGCAGGTTCCTGGGCGACATGGTCATTGGAGTCTGCAATCACTGCCTCGTCCCCGGAATCGTCCTCAGCCTCGGTGCCGCGTCCCTCCTTCACCTCCTCTGCCTCGCTCTCAATCTCTACTTCTTCCTGCTAATCAGCCTCCTTAATCACGCTGGCATAAGCCAGTGTGATGGTTTTGATGGACAAGGAAACAATGGTTTCCTCCTTTTCTTCCTGTTCGGTGGTTTCTATTTCTTTCACGCTTTGCTCTTCATTTTTCCTTATTTCTTCATTGATCACTTCGCTTTCAGCATAATTCTTTTCAGTGACAGTTTGCTGTGTGGGTGTGTTCCTCTTCTTCTTCTTGACCATGAGGCGCCACAGCCTCCTGAAGACGTGCGAGCACCCGCAGCAAGGCTTCTGCTGGTCGGGCTCGTCGTCCTTCACATCCATTGTAGAATCTTCAATAACAATCTTCTCTGGCTTTACAGTTGTCATTCTTGTCTTTATTACTCTTGCAGTGATGCCCCAAACATGCAAGACTCAAAACGGAAAAAATCACAAAACCAGCTTGGAGTTGGTGGATTTCAATCTGGAACCAACTCCAACCTCTAAGAGTAGTGAAGATACGGCTCCCTCACACCCCACATGGCACACACACGAGGCACCCGCGGCTCTCTGATTGGCTGACCCAACTCCAGGCTCCTGCACGGGGCTCTCTGATTGGCTGCCACAAATATGTTGGTCAACGTGAGAAAATAGGGAAACCCCGTACTTTTCTTACACGCACACGCAAGCACACACACACACACACACACACACACACACACACACACAACAAACACACACACACACACACACACACACACACACACACACACACACACACACACACACACACACACACACACACTTCCCTCTTCTCATATCCTTGACGCACTCAATTAGCTTCATCTTCCTCGCTAAATTTGAGATGCGTAGAAGGTTACGAGTCACTGGAGACTACCTGTTCCTGTTCCTGTTCCTGTTCTCCTCCTCCTCCTCCTCCTCTCCTCCTCCTCCTCCTCCTCCTCCTCCATCCCTCCCTCCCTCCCCTCCATAGCAACGCTCCTTCCACTCTCATCCTTCCATTTCCTCGCGCAAGATTATGTTCATTCTCACATCTCTCTCAGTTCATCACTCCTCCGCCTCTCCCAGCATCAGATCAGATCAGATGATGTTGTTGGAGTGTTGCCTTCCTGTAACGGCACCCCATTGGTTTTGTTTTCTATGTTTTCTATTATTTTGTTACTGCTTTGTTACTGTTGATGCTGCTTTATAATGTTTTTTCTTTTGTTCCACATCGATAACAACGTCCTCTTCGTTATCAAGTCACCTCTCGTCTATCTCGTCCTTCAACTTTTTTTATTTTTTTTATTCAAAGATTGCAATAAGGCTTAAAGTTGCACGTTGTATGTGTAAATATTTCAAAAGCCTATACATAAAAAGGTCATAACATACATACATAACTTGACCTAAACTATATCTCATCACTTCTCTTATTACTTGAAATTATAAAGTATGTCAATATATATCAATAGTTCACTTTAGTCCACGAAAGACAACGAAAATATCATGGCATGAGGTCCATAAAAGAGCTTCGGCTTAATGGACCGTGGCTTATATGACTGTATAATTGATTATGAACAATATTATATTACACCAAGCCGAATAAACTATCAAGTATAAAAAAAAAGTATTAATCCTCCTCTCCCATCCTTAGCTGTCCTGCCCAGCATGAAGTAGAGCATTGCACCACAATAACCTGTCTCTATGCACGGCCTTCTGCTGCCTCCCGCCCCGCCCTGTTCCGCCCCTCACCTCCTCCCGGCGGCCATGGGATGAACGACACTGTCAGCTTCCACAGAGCAGAGTGGTCCCGCGCGTCCTTCCCTTGTCACCTCTTCATCTTTACTTTACCCTCAAGTATCTCCCACATTTGTCCTTTCATTGCAATACGCGCTATCTCTCGTCTTTATTTTTCCCTCAAGTCTCTCCCGTATTTGTCCTTTCATTGCAATACGCACTAAAAACAAACACCATTAAACACATCCCGCAGTAACGACAAGGCCGGACAAACGAGGCATAGCATAATTATGTACTTTGCATTTTACTGATTTTACAATATCCTAAAATGACAACGCACTGCAACCAAAAGGTTTAAGATAAAATTCCAAGAA
>JACEEZ010020455.1:0-42500 GCA_016584305.1 Chionoecetes opilio | reverse complement strand
AACTATTTTTCTAATCCCTATTTCAGGCCATTCACATCACATTTTTGCACGTGCCATCCAGGCTATTAGCCTACACACTGGAGAAGCTTTAATAGTGTATTGTTATTGTGGTTAATGCTGGAATATAATGTTTTGCTGTCAATCTTTCCTTATTTTCTCTCCATAAGGACGATAAAAGCTTGTCTGTTGGGAAAACTGTGACTGAGCCGCGTCAGTGCAAAAACAAATCAGAGTATGACTGAGACATTTTGTTTGAATAAATAAAATGCACTTATTGCATGTCAAAGGAAACTCTTCATATGCATTACGAGAAACCTAACACTACTATCCTAATAAAATATCCAGATAGGAACAATACTAACAGTCACATTCTATTTTTTCACCTTCCTACGTCTTAAATATTTTCAAGAGAGGAGTGACAAGACACCTCCCGAACTAAATTGGCCCACCGCACCATTTCTTTATTCTTTAACTGTCTAAGTTATAGGGACTGGCAACTAAGTGGGCTTTGTGTTATCATTTTTTTGGTGTCCTTGGCCAGTCCTATGTGATGTAAAAAACAAAACAAAAAACAAAAAAAAAACATGATGAGACAGACGAACCAGAGACAAGGACAGAGAGGCGGTGTAGGTCACAGAGCTGCTCTCAACTCTACCATTAAAAATACAGCATGAAAGTATAACAGAAAGAAACATTTATGAGTGTATGATATGCATCGCACACACTGGTAACAGGACCCCGCGCACAACACTGAATAAACGAGGTAAAATAAAACTACACGTGTACATTCTGTGTTGGGGCTTTTGTGAGGGACATTATGAAAGGCTTTTTTGAGGTCATAGTGTATTCCATGGTTGTTCCACGGCTCGTAAATACCACAAAACTAGCCCGGGAAACTAGTTAAGTGAGAATGCTCGATCGTGCTGTTGTGTAGTTATCTGAAATTTAAGCGTCGTTTACACGGCGCTGCTTTTATTCGCTTTGGACAAGCTTCTTAATTCGCTAGCGAATTCGCTGGTGAAAGCGTCTAAAGACGCGGCGTCTTTTATTCGCTAGCGACTAAAATCATGAATTCGCAGCGTCTGTTTGACGCTGCGATAAAGTTAAACATGTTCAACTTTACCGCTCGCGCCTAGCGTTTCAGTAGTGATCTCTAGTTTGGTCCGGGATGGAACAGCAGGCCGCATCAAAGTATCCTTCTTTTGTATAAAAGGATGTATCTTCATCCACAGCTCTTCAAATTTTTCGCACGTCAGCCTCAATACTCTCCGGTATGTAGTTGGGTCCTCCAATGCCAGTTCTTTCAGGAGATTATCTGAGGCCCCCTGAGCCTGCCTCCTGCCTATCCACTTTCGTACCCATACACTTCTTTTTCTTGGCTGTTTTCTCATAACAGAATCACGAATTCTAGCTTGGAGTACCTTGCACAAAGGACAACAGCGGCTCGCAGCACATCTTCCTGCGATGCCATGCTGCCTGGGACTGCTCGAAAACGCTAGCGAATTCATAATTTTTACCAGCATCGTGTAAACGGCTTACCGCTTGCGTCTTTATCAGCTTGAAATTCGCTCTGGGAGAGCGATAAGTTGGCGACAAAAGAAACTAGCGTCTAGCGTCAAAAGCAGCGCCGTGTAAACCGGCCTTAAGCTACAAAATAAATACAAATTATATTCTTCATTGTATTTAACATTTTTTCGCGACTATAATACTAACGTTGGACTTGATAATACAGTGCCACTTTTTTTGTAAGCTAGTGGCACCAATCCTATGCCTTGTTGCTGTATTCTTACCGTCATTAAACTATAACTGAAGTGTTGATTTCGAGGCGTATCCTACAGTAAATTGAACCCGAACTAAATTGCTACCCCACTTTTTATAATCTCTTAATGTTTTCTTTATAGGGACTGGCAAATAAATGCACTTTTTTCTACTCTTTTTTTTTTTTTTTTTATTTGCCTATGGCCAGTATTTTATGTAAAAAAAAAAAAAAGAGAAAAAAAAGTCGCCGCCAACTTTTTCCTAACGCACACCTTACACCCCTCACCACCTCTACAGGACAAATCACCTCTACACCCCTCACCACCTTTACAGGACAAATCACCTCTACACCCCTCACCACCTTTACAGGACAAATCACCTCTACACCCCTCACCACCTCTACAGGACAAATCACCTCTACACCCCTCACCACCTCTACAGGACAAATCACCTCTACACCCCTCACCACCTCTACAGGACAAATCACCTCTACACCCCTCACCACCTCTACAGGACAAATCACCTCTACACCCCTCACCACCTTTACAGGACAAATCACCTCTACACCCCTCACCACCTCTACAGGACAAATCACCTCTACACCCCTCACCACCTTTACAGGACAAATCACCTCTACACCCCTCACCACCTTTACAGGACAAATCACCTCTACACCCCTCACCACCTCTACAGGACAAATCACCTCTACACCCCTCACCACCTCTACAGGACAAATCACCTCTACCCCCCACCACTACAGGCAATCACCTCTACCCCTCACCACTCTACAGGACAAATCACCTCTACACCCCTCACCACCTTACAGGACAAATCACCTCTACACCCCTCACCACCTCTACAGGACAAATCACCTCTACACCCTCACCACTTCGGACAAATCACTCTAACCCTCACACCTCTACAGGACAAATCACCTCTACACCCCTCACCACCTCTACAGGACAAATCACCTCTACACCTCTCACCACCTCTACAGGACAAATCACCTCTACACCCCTCACCACCTCTACAGGACAAATCACCTCTACACCCCTCACCACCTCTACACCCCTCACCACCTCTACAGGACAAATCACCTCTACACCCCTCACCACCTCTACAGGACAAATCACCTCTACACCTCTCACCACCTCTACAGGACAAATCACCTCTACACCCCTCACCACCTCTACAGGACAAATCACCTCTACACCCCTCACCACCTCTACAGGACAAATCACCTCTACACCCCTCACCACCTCTACAGGACAAATCACCTCTACACCTCTCACCACCTCTACAGGACAAATCACCTCTACACCCCTCACCACCTCTACAGGACAAATCACCTCTACACCTCTCACCACCTCTACAGGACATCCTCTACACCTTCACCACCTCTACAGGACAATCACCTACACCCTCACCACCTCTACAGGACAAATCACCTCTACACACCTCTCACCACCTCTACAGGACAAATCACCTCTACACCTCCCACCTCTAAGGAAATCACCTCTACACCCACACCTCTACAGGACAAATCACCTCTACACCTCTCACCACCTCTACAGGACAAATCACCTCTACACCCCTCACCACCTCTAAGACAAATCACCTCACACCCTCACCACCTCTACAGGACAAATCACCTCTACACCCTCTCACCACCTCTACAGGACAAATCACCTCTACACCCTCACTACCTCTACAGGACAAATCACCTCTACACCTCTCACCACCTCTACAGGACAAATCACCCTCAATACAAACACCCCTCACCACCTCTACAGGACAAATCACCTCTACACCTCTCACCACCTCTACAGGGACAAATCACCTTTACAACCCCTCACCACCTTCTCACCTACAAACACCTCTACACCCCTCACACTCTACAGGACAAATCACCTCTACACCTCTCACCACCTCTACAGGACAAATCACCTCTACACCTCCACCCTCACCACCTCTACCCTCACCACTCTACAGGACAAATCACCTCTACACCCCTCACCACCTCTACAGGACAAATCACCTCTACACCCTCACCACCTCTACAGGACAAATCACCTCTTACACCTCTCACCAACCTCTACAGGACAAATCACCTCTACACCTCTCACCACCTCTACAGGACAAATCACCTCTACACCCTCTCACCACCTCTACAGGACAAATCACCTCTACTACCACTCTACACCCCACCCTCTACAGGACAAATCACCTCTACACCTCTCACCACCTCTACAGGACAAATCACCTCTACGCCTCTCATCACCTCTACAGGACACTCTACACCTCTCACCACCTCTACAGGACAAATCACCTCTACACCTCTCACCACCTCTACAGGACAAATCACCTCTACGCCTCTCACCACCTCTACAGGACACTCTACACCTCTCACCACCTCTACAGGACAAATCACCTCTATACCTCTCACCACCTCTACAGACAACCCTCTACGCTCCATCACCTCTACAGACCTACTCACCATCACACCTCTACAGGACACTCTACACCTCTCACCACCTCTACAGGACAAATCACCTCTACGCCTCTCATCACCTCTACAGGACACTCTACACCTCTCACCACCTCTACAGGACAAATCACCTCTACGCCTCTCATCACCTCTACAGGACACTCTACACCTATCACCACCTCTACAGGATCACTTTCTACATTTTTTTCTTTATATAATGTCAACAGAATAAAAAACAATTATCAAGATTGAACTATATTTTCATACGAGTCGCATACAAGCCCACCTCTTTCCCTGCACGATGATGGAAAAGGAAACGACTATTATTCTATTTCTCTCTCTCTTTCTGTGTGTGTGTGTGTGTGTGTGTGTGTGTGTGTGTGTGTGTGTGTGTGTGTGTGTGTGTGTGTGTGTGTGTGTGTGTGTGTGTGTATTCATCTAGTTGTATTCATCTAGTTGTATTTTACAGGGCCAGAGCAACGCTCGTATGACCCCGTCTCCATATCAACATTTATTTTTCTCATTCATCCTCAGTGTTGGCCGAAGCCACCACCCCGGGAGGCGGGTCACAAACCCCCGACTAACACCCGGTACCCATTCACTGCTGGGTGGACAGGGGCTCGGGTTTTAAGAACACCGCCCGTCTGTCTTCGCTCCGCCCGGGGATCGAACCCGGGACTTCTCTGTTGTGAGCCGAGCGTACTAACCCTTACACTACGGAGTTCCCTAACTCCTAAGTGTGTGTGTGTGTGTGTGTGTGTGTGTGTGTGTGTGTGTGTGTGTGTGTGTGTGTGTGTGTGTGTGTGTGTGTGTGTGTGTGTGTGTGTGTGTGTGTCATATAGTATTATTATTATTAGTAGTAAAAGTAGTAGTAGTAGTAGTAGTAGTAGTAGTAGTAGTTTTAGCAGTCTCAAATAAATATTACTTTTAACAAGATAATAAAGGCAAGTTCATAGAACTGGATGTCACTTTGAATAGTGTATTGTAAATAAAACATTATGAAAGTGACAATGACAGGTTGGTTTCAGTTTTAGTTCAGAAAGAGGAAACTTATTACAATATTTATAATTTCCTCAGTATATAATCAGATTACTCTGGAAAGTTACATCATTCATTCATTTTCCTTTCAATTAATTTGATATATAATACAATAACGCTAAACATTTAAAGAATTAATACGATTTCTTGCACCTCATATTAAAACAGAGGGGATCACGTGATTCAACGTTAGATTGTTAGGCAATTACTAGACTTTCAATTATCATAGGAGAGTTTCAAGTTGTTGGGGTCAAGGCGCCTCATGGGTGGGCGTGGGCGTGTAGGCGGGGTGCGAGGGCCTTCAGGGCCTGGGGCGGGAGGGTGCTGTTAGGAGCAGGTGATGTGATCCACCTCAGTGTTCCTCCAAAGAGCCGCGGCTTTGCTGGCTCTCATGGGCGTGAGTTTGGTTCTCACGGCCGTGCTGTCTGTTGCGGGCAGGAGCTTGAGGGCCGCGGCGGATTATTTTGTTGGCCTGCAGGCAGGTGTTGACGAAGGCCTGGAAGCCGGATACCTGGCGGCGAGGTCCCTTCATCAGGACGCTCTGTGACGCCTTGTCCTCAAGCGGCGGAACCGTCACCGCCACTTCGGGGAACTGCTTGTGCAGCTTGCGGATGTTATCGCCGCCGTGGCCTATCAATTGGCGCCGCTGGTGTGGCGTCACTGCCACCTGCGCTGCCACCACCTCCGCCTCCTGCAGCAGCGCCTTGAGGCGGTCCACGGCGGCGCTAACCTGCCCAGTAGGCCCCCGCACCGTGACGCTGGCGGTGACGGTGTCCCGAGGCGGCGGTACACTCACTCGCACGCCATCAAACTCCTCGCGAAGCTACTGCAGAGTTGCGCCGCCAGGCCCTACGATGCAGCGCCTTATGTGAGGCGCCACGGCCACCTCGGCCTCTGCAATCTCCTCCTTCCAAGAACTACGGACGGTGTTCTCTGCGGGTGGCTTGGCCAGCCAACCATTCCTCTTTGGCAGTGGCGGCGTGGCCTTGTGCTGCTTGCACACCGCCACCTCGGTGACGCGGGGCAGCGCCTTCACCCTCCTGGGCCTGCTCTTCTTGCCGCGTGCCGGCGTCCAGCCACCGTCCGGGGTGGCTTCCAGGTCCTCGTTGGGCACGTGCGTGAATTCCCCATCGGCTTTGCGAGCCTTGACTCGGGGTCGGTCCTTTTCCTTACCGGCATCGTCTTTAGGGACATGAGTCACCCCGTGCTCCCTGGCGTCTTTTTCAGCGTCGATGCTACGTCCTTTCTCATCCACTACTGCCTCGCTTTCAATCACTACATCTTCTACTTGTTCCGTGAGCCGGGAAGTTTGGGCAGAGTTGTGTGCGGTAGTTTGGGCAGATCGGGGAGTGGTGTGGGGGATGCTGAGTGAGTTAACCTCAGTAGAGTTGATGGGGGAAGGGTGGGATGCACTTAGGGGGAGAATTTGGGCGGCATTGCTAGCGATAATTTTGGGGGAGGTGGTGTTGATAGGAGTTTGGGTGGTGTTGCGGGGGAGAGTTTTGTTGGCGTTGCGGGCAGGAGTTTGAGGGGCGCGGCGGATGGTTTTGTTTGCCTGCAGGCAGGTGTTGACGAAGGCCTGGGCGCCGGATACCTGGCGGCGAGGTCCCTTCATCAGGACGGTCTGTGACGCCTTGTCCTCCAGCGGCGGCACCGTCACCGCCACTTCGGGGAACTGCTTGTGCAGCTTGCGGATGTTATCGCCGCCGTGGCCTATCAAGTGGCGCCGCTGGTGTGGCGTCACTGCCACCTGCGCCTCCACCACCTCCGCCTCCTGCAGCAGCGCCTTGAGGCGGTCCACGGCGGCGCTAACCTGTCCAGGAGGCCCCTGCACCGTGACGCTGGCGGTGACGGTGTCCCGCGGCGGCGGTACCTTCACTCGCACGCCAGCAAACTCCTCGTGAAGCTGCTGCAGCGTTGCGCCGCCAGGCCCTACGATACAGCGCCTCATGTGAGGCGCCACGGCCACCTCGGCCTCTGCAATCTCCTCCTTCCAAGAACTACGGACGGTGTTCTCCGCACGCGGCCTGGCTAGCCGACCATTCCTCTTTGGCGGTGGCGGCGTGGCCTTGTCCTGCATGCACACCGCCACCTCGGTGACGGGCGGCAGCGCCTTCACCCTTCTGGGCTTGCTCTTCTACCCGCGTGCCCTCGTCCAGCCACCGTCCTGGTTGGTTTGTCCTTCCTCATCCACTAATGCCTCGTTTTCAACCATTATTTTTACTTGTTCCGTGACACGGGGGCGTTTCTCATCTGCAGGTTCCTGGGCGACTTGGTCATTGGAGTCTGTAATCACTGCCTCGTCCCCGGCATTGTCATCAGCCTCGGTGCCGCGTCCCTCCTTCACCTCCTCTGCCTCGCCCGCAATCTCTACTTCTTCCTGTTAGTCAGCCTCCTTAATCACGCTGGCATAAGCCAGCGTGATGGTTTTGATGGACAAGGAAACGATGGTTTCCTCCTTTTCTTCCTGTTCGGTGGTATCTATTTCTTACACGCTTTGCTATTCGTTTTTCCTTATTTCTTAGTTGATCACTTCGCTTTCAGCATAACTCTTTTCAGTGTCAGTTTGCCGTGTGGGTGTGTTCCTCTTCTTCTTCTTGAACATGAGGCGCCACAGCCTCCCGAAGACGTGCGAGCACCCGCAGCAAGGCTTCTGTTGGTCGGGCTCGTCGTCCTTCACGTCTATTGTAGAATCTTCAATAGCAACCTTCTCTTTCTCCTTTAGCGCAGTATTTCCACCGTCAAACGGCATCGGGATCTCCTTATTGATCGATGACTTATTGACGGATTGACTCGTCACCTGAGACGCATCAGGATTGCCGATGAACTTTCCGTTGCACTTGAGCAAATAGTGTTTCACCCCTTTCTTAGGAGTTGAATTATCGCTGTTGTCCTAAGTAATGTTGTCGTACGATAAGGTCTCCTCGACAACAAACTCCAAAATCTTTGTCTCTGTGTACTGACTTTCCTCCAGGGCAGACATAATGCGTCCCAGCGGCATATCCACGCTGAGGATCCTCCTTCTGCCCTTCATCGCGCGCACAGTGACGGGCATCGATGGATCTTTGCCCAGTAGTTTGTCGCGGCTGATCCATGCGGCCTTGACGGACGCGTTCACGGCCACAGCTTCGCTGTGTGTTCGCCAGGCACGGCGTGGGAACGTGAAGAACGCTAAGGTCTTCTTCTTCTTCGCCAGGCAGCAAGATGGCATTGTTTTGTAGGACATCTTGATGGTGTCCAGGCGGTGAAGGCTGCTGGGAATGCAGATGGCGGCCTTCACCTTGATGGTTGATACAGCGTGACCCATCGCTTTTGTCTTTGTTACTCTTGCAATGTTCGCCAAGCATGCAAGCCTCAAAACGGATAAACAGCTCGGAGTTAGTTCACGTTTGGTTCCAAGAGGTGTACTTAGACTACTGGTACACCAACTCCAGGCTCACCTCCGACCACCTCACCCGCGGCACCGTAAGGATCCCAAGGCGTGTTTGTCTGGCGTAAGACATCCTCTATGGCCCGTCCTTAACGTCACTACAGAGCACACACACGAGGCACCTCAGGCTCTGATTGGCTGCCGCAAATATGCTGGTTAACGCGAGAAAATAGGGAAACACGCTCTCTCTTTTTTTTCTTTTCTCTCTCTCTCTCTCTCTCTCTCTCTCTCTCTCTCTCTCTCTCTCTCTCTCTCTCTCTCTCTCTCTCTCTCTCATGAAACAGATGAACTGTGAAGGCGCGTCTGGAAAACCAATTTATTGACTAACTAAACAAAAAAGTGAAACATTTGATAAATTTCAAGAACCCATCCAATGACCTACACACACCTAGAGAAGGAGAGAGAAGCAGCTCAAGACGCTAATAGGAGGAAGCAGACCCCACTCGTCGCTTTCAAGGACGCGATGCGGAAGTGTTTGTGGGGCGGTAACGAGGGCTTGCACGGAGCTGCTTGCGGCGTGAGAGAGAGAGAGAGAGGAAAGAGGAGAGAAGAGAGAAGAGAAGAGAGAGAGAGAGAGAGAGAAGAGAGAGAGAGAGAGAGAGAGAGAGAGAAGAGAGAGGAGAGAGAGAGGAGAGAGAGAGAGAAGAGAGTAGAGAAAGAGACGAGGGAGAGGAAAGAGAGAGAGAGAAGAGAAGAGAATACTTATGACATGAGGAGATGAAGGGAATTAAAGGAATGAGAGGAGAATGAGGGGAATGGAGGAGATCGGAGAATGAAAGGAGGATGAAAAGGAATGAAAGAAGGGGAATTAGGAGCAGGAAGAAGGGACGATGGGGGTAAGGGACATGAGGACATTAGAGGTGAAGATGAGAGGAATAAAGGAGCAATAAAGAATGAAGCATGGAGATCATTACAAATCGAGGAAATTGAGAAGCAGCAGAGCAAATGAGAATGGACTGTAGAGTCTATGCAGCCCTTGGTCTGCTATCACCTAGAGAACTATAATGCAAAGTTGAATTACATTATAATATTTATGAAGAAATGAAGCTGACCCATCTGGCAGCGCCCAAATTACAATAGAAGAATATTTAATAAACACATACAAAATGTATAAGAATTTATGGAACAAAAATCGAGTACCTTTTTCCTTTGATGCATCCAAGAGGGTGGGTTGGTGCCATTGAAAATTAATACCATCGAGGAAATTGCTCGACAGCATCGAACTTGGACCCTATCCTCAACCTAGTCGCCAGCCCCTCTGGCTCCGCTTTCACCTAACAATCTACTAACGCAAAGTAGAATATAGGGATTATAAATAGTTTTATATAAAAACTAACCCCAAATTCGTGGTCAGCATGCCCGAGAATTAATATGAACAACTTTTCAACAAAATCGGAAGTATCCTTTTTCCTTTTTTTCCAAAGTACATACTTGTAATTTTCCCCTTGAAAATTATGGAAAAAATCGGTATTTTCGATTTCCTTGAAAATTATGTTGATAACAGTTATCGGGCATGCTGAACACGAATCCGGGGTTAGTTTTTATATAAAACTATTTCTAATCCCTATTTCAGGCCATTCACATCACATTTTTGCACGTGCCATCCAGGATATTACCCTACACACTGGAGAAGCTTTAATATTGTATTGTTATTGTGGTTAATGCTGGAATATAATGTTTTGCTGTCAATCTTTCCTTATTTTCTCTCCATAAGGACGATAAAAGCTTGTCTGTTGGGAAAACTGTGACTGAGCCGCGTCAGTGCAAAAACAAATCAGAGTATGACTGAGACATTTTGTTTGAATAAATAGAATGCACTTATTGCATGTCAAAGGAAACTCTTCATATGCATTACGAGAAACCTAACACTACTATCCTAATAAAATATCCAGATAGGAACAATACTAACAGTCACATTCTATTTTTTCACCTTCCTACGTCTTAAATATTTTCAAGAGAGGAGTGACAAGACACCTCCCGAACTAAATTGGCCCACCGCACCATTTCTTTATTCTTTAACTGTCTAAGTTATAGGGACTGGCAACTAAGTGGGCTTTGTGTTATAATTTTTTTGGTGTCCTTGGCCAGTCCTATGTGATGTAAAAATAAAAAAAAAAAACCACAAAAAACATGATGAGACAGACGAACCAGAGACAAGGACAGAGAGGCGGTGTAGGTCACAGAGCTGCTCTCAACTCTACCATTAAAAATACAGCATGAAAGTATAACAGAAAGAAACATTTATGAGTGTATGATATGCATCGCACACACTGGTAACAGGACCCCGCGCACAACACTGAATAAACGAGGTAAAATAAAACTACACGTGTACATTCTGTGTTGGGGCTTTTGTGAGGGACATTGTGAAAGGCTTTTTTGAGGTCATAGTGTATTCCATGGCTGTTCCACGACTCGTAAATACCACAAAACTAACCCGGGAAACTAGTTAAGTGAGAATGCTCGATCGTGCTGTTGTGTAGTTATCTGAAATTAAGCTACAAAATACATACAAATTATATTCTTCGTTCTATTTAACATTTTCTGGCGACCATATTACTAACGTTAAACTTGACTCGATAATACAGTGCCACTTTCTTCTACGTTAGTGGCGCCAATCCTATGCCTTGCTGTTCTAGTCTTTCCGTCTTTAAATTCATACTGATGTGCTGATTTCAGGGCGTATCCTACAGTAAATTGAACCCGAAATAAATTGCTCCCCCCATTTTATAATATCTTACTGCCTTCTTTAGAGGGACTAGGAACTAAGCGTGGTTTTTTTTACTGCTTTTTTTGTTGCCTTCGGCCAGTCCTTTGTGATGTAATAAAAACAAATTAAAAAAGTGTCACAAACATTTTTTTGCCCCGCCTCTCCCACCCTAACCACCTGTCTACAGGACGACAAGTATAATGCACTACAAGAACTTTCCCCAGAGAGGCATCGTTTTAAATGACAAATGCAACTAAATCAAAACAACCCAATCCTGTCGCGAGAATATTGGTGAAAACCTGTCAATGTATATACACGAAGAAAGAATCAAGGCTTGTCCCTCCCCCCCTTTCCCTCCAGACCCTGCCTTCGTCTTCCTCTCTTGTTGATGCGTCGTCTTCATATTTTCTTTTCTTTTCTTTTTAGCTTCCTGAGGCTTCGGTTGTTGAGTTCTCCTCCGACAAATATTCATTGTAGCAAACTTGACTCCGACTTTCACATTTGAACTAGTGTGTGTGTGTGTGTGTGTGTGTGTGTGTGTGTGTGTGTGTGTGTGTGTGTGTGTGTGTGTGTGTGGTGTTGTGTGGTGGTGGGTGCTGTCGTGCGTGTGCGTGCTGGTGCGTGCGTGCGCTGGTCGTGCGTCGTGCGTGCGTGCTGTGGTGGTGCGTGCGTGCGTGCGTGCGTGCGTGCGTGCGTGCGTGCGTGCGTGCGTGCGTGCGTGCGTGCGTGCGTGCGTGCGTGCGTGCGTGCGTGCGTGCGTGCATGCGTGCGTGCGTGCGTGTGTGTGTGTGTGTGCGCTAAAACAGAAACATACACAGGTAAAAGATAGGCAAGGTGTTCAACACTACGCTGCGAAACAATGCTCAACGCGTAACTTTGTAAAATGAATGCCTTCCTTAATTACAAGGCGACTATAATGGTTTCCTTCAAGTCACGAGTGTTTGTGTTGTTAAGGCAGTCAGGGTTTTAAGTAGTTGTTCCTGTTGTCTACTCGCTGAATCCTCTTTTATGTAGAGTGAGTAATAGTGTTGAAATATAGTAATAGTATATTAGTAATAGTAATAGTATATGAAGTATAGTAATAGTAATAGTAGTTGTATATGAAGTATAGTAATAGTATATGAAGTATAGTAATAGTAATAGTATATGAAGTGTAGTAATAGTAATAGTATATGAAGTATAGTAATAGTAATAGTATATGAAGTATAGTAATAGTAATAGTATATGAAGTATTGTAATAGTAAAGTAGTAGTGAAAGTATAGTAATAGTAATAGTATATGAAGTATAGTAATAGTAATAGTATATGAAGTATAGTAATAGTAATAGTATATGAAGTATTGTAATAGTAATAGTAGCTGCATATAAAGTATTGTAATAGTAATAGTATATGAAGTATAGTAATAGTATATGAAGTATAGTAATAGTAATAGTATATGAAGTATAGTAATAGTAATAGTATATGTAGTATAGTAATAGTAATAGTATATGAAGTATAGTAATAGTATATAAAGTATAGTAATAGTAATAGTATATGAAGTGTAGTAATAGTAATAGTATATGAAGTATAGTAATAGTAATAGTATATGAAGTATAGTAATAGTAATAGTAATAGTATATGAAGTATAGTAATAGTAATAGTATATGAAGTATAGTAATAGTAATAGTATATGAAGTATAGTAATAGTAATAGTATATGAAGTATAGTAATAGTAATAGTATATGAAGTATAGTAATAGTAATAGTATATGAAGTATAGTAATAGTAATAGTATATGAAGTATAGTAATAGTATTAGTAATATATAATTGAAGTATAGTTAGTAGTAATAGTATATGAAGTGATAGTAAGTAGTAATAGTTAGTATTGAAGTTCAAACGTAATATAAATAATAAAAATAAGTAATGTAGATTGTTAAGTACTGCTAAAGCATCATAGTGTGAAGTAAGTCAGAGTTGTATTGACAAAGAATAGATAGATAATGAAGTTAGTTTACCGTATGTCTAGAAGTGTAGTATGTAATAGTTTGTAGTGTATGTCAAACATATTAATATAATAATATAGATTCATTAATCATTTATGCTAAAGCTTTATAGTAGTATGTGAATTAAATGATATATAGTGTTGATTTTGTTATCTAGAATCAAGAAGCATAAAGGCTGAAACACAGAACAAGTCCTATAGATTCATTAACAAGATTCTAGTTGCAATGCTGGAATAAAATGTTTGTTTTGTTGGTTTGTAAGGATGGGTGATTGTAAGAATATACATTTTAACAAAATATAATGTGAAATAGTATAATTTATATATATTTATATATATAAATTATTATATTATATATATATAATATATGAGTTTAGTAATAGTGTATGTTTGTGTGTGTGTTTTGGTTAATGTTTTGGATTTGTGATATAGCTATAGTTATTTTTTTATGAAATAAAATATATGCAATGCTTGTGGTTGTAGTTTAGTGTGTTGTTCTGAATATGATAAATTTAAATGTGTTAATGTATTATGTAGGAGTGTGTGTGTGGTGTGTGTTGGTGTTTTGTGTGGGTTTTGTGTGTGTTGTGTGTGTTTGTGTGTTTTGTGTGGGTGTGTGGTTGTTTTTGTTTGTGTGTGTGTGTGTGTGTTGTGTGGTGTGTTTTGTGTTTTGGGGTTTTTGTGTGTGTGTGTGTGTGTGTGTTTGGTGGTGTTGTTGTTGTTGTGTTGTGTTGTGGTGGTGTGTGTTGTGTTGTTTGTGTGTGTGTTTGGGTGTGTGTGTTGTTGTGTTTTTGTGTGTTGTGGGTGTGTGTGTGTGTGTGTGTGTGTGCGGGGTTGTGTGTGTGGTGTGTGGTTGGTGTGTGTGTGTGTGTGTATGTGTTGTGTGTGTGTGGTGTGGGTGTGTGTGTGTGCGTGTGTGTTGTGTGTGTGTGTTGGGGTGTGTTGGGGTTTGTGGTGTGCGTGTGTGTGTTTTGTGTGTGTGTGTGTGTGGTGGTGTGTGTGTGTGTGGTTGTGTGTGTGTGTGCGGTGTGTGTGTGTGTGTGTGTGCGTGGTTGTGTGTGTGTGTGGTGTTGGTGTTGGTTGGTGTGCTGTGGTTTTGTGGTGTGTGTGAGAGAAAGAGAAAAAAAGATTTATTTTTTCCCTTTAAATGAGTTTAGCTTAGTTGAATGAGGTCCCTTCACACTTTAAAATTATGGGGATTGGGAAAAAATATAAGGAGTGAACTTAAAGAAATAAAAAAAAAGAAATTTTATAATAAGAATTTTTGTAGAATAAATATATTATGATATGATTTGAATGTTGCCCGTCTTTAATACCTACCTCCTTAACAAAATTAAAATCTGTTCCTAGTTTGAAAATAAAATTGGAGTAAATTTAAGGAAGAAAGAAAATCAAACGAAGTTAATTAAAAATTTAACTATGTTCTCACTATCTTTCTTTTCTCTTCTATCTCCTTTCCTCTTAATCCCTATTTTTCCTCTCGGATTTATTCCTGTGTTCTCTCTCTCTCTCTCTCTCCTCTCTCCTCTTTCTTTCTCTCTCTCTCTCGTCTCTCTTTCACGAAATGATAAATAAATTGGGCTAACGGGACGTAGAGTTTTGCACGGTTACTTTCTCTCTCTGCTCTCTCCCCTCTCTCTTCTCTCTCTCTCTCTCGCTCTCTCTCCTCTCTCTCTCCTTCTCTCCCCTCCTTCCTCCTCTCTCCTCCCCTTTTCTCTCCTCCCCCTTCTTCTCCCTTTTTTTTTCTTCCTTTCCTTTTCATTCTTTTTCTTCTTTCCTCCTTTTTTTTCCTTTCATTTATATCCTTTTTCTCTTTTTACTCTAGCTGCAACACAGGAGGGAGGAGAGAGAGAGAGAGAGAGAGAGAGAGAGAGGGGAGGAAGGGGAAGAGAGAGGGGAGGAGAGAAGAGAGAGAGAGAGAGAGATACCTTATTTATCTAATATATTTTTCGAGAAAACAAGAAATTTTATAAAAAATCTATAAAATTACATTTTCTCAGTTAATTACCTTCTCAAATAATATTGCTCTGGCTCACGAGAAAGGTCTGATTTTAATATAGAAGCAAAAAAAAGAATTGAAAAAAACAGCAATAGATGAGCGTGGATATCTGGTGGGCTGGACGCCGACTGCCCTTAAAGTGAACAAACTCTAACTAAAGCAAAATTGTATTTGCACACAAATGGTTTAATGTTGAATACTAGCAAAGCACAATGTATGTTTATTGGCACCCGAACACACATAGCACAGATCCCAAGCGACACTCGTATCCAGGTTGATGACAGTACCATAGTGCCGAGCAGCTCCATAAAGAACCTCGGTTTATATTTCGACAACTGTATGCTATTCGATACACATATTACGTACATCTGTAAGAAGACTGTAGGGACTATACTGTACATAAATCGCATTAAAGATAACTTTGATAAGAAAAACAAGAATCACAGTGATACAGTCTCTTGTTTTAAGCATAATAATTTGGGCTTAAGATCTGGGGAAATGGCAAGTGCAACTCATTTGCAACGTATTCAGAAAATGCAGAAATTTGCCGCAAAAATTGCACTGGGGGGCACAAAATTTGAACCGTAACGCCATCCTGGAGAGCTCAAGTGGCTAAAAGGGAAAAAGGGAAAAGGTATAAGTACGAGCTTGGCTTACTGTTTATAATATATCTATAGAAGACTCCCATGTTGGTTGTTTCCACTACTATGGGAAGAGACACACATAGTGTAAACAAAAAACATCAGCACCAGCTATACGTTCCCAAAACTAACACCTACCAGAGACGGGTCCCGTGCTGGTGTCTGCACCTCAAATATGGAAGTCTTCTACTCACATTAACAACGCCAAAAGTATGTATACTTTTAAGAAGAAGCTTACAAACTATCTTTTAATGCTTGACCATTAACTTTATTGATGTTTTTTACATTTATATGATTTCACACCTTTGTATAACTATTTTATCATTTTACGTTTTTCTTACTTTTAAAATGACAACATACTTGTGTAGGACTAGTTTTACTATTTATTTTTTATTATTTAACTATTCTATGATTTTACTATTTTAATGTGTGAACACTTGTGGTTTTATTGTATGTTTAAGATTTTACGTGTATTTGATAAATTTGCATTATTGTATTATATAAGATGACAAGAATAACCAGGGTAAAATGGAAATAAATTTCTGATTCTGATTCTGCCAACGGGTTGGGGGGGCGGAATATTTTTTTTTAAGTTCCCTCGGGTGTGGTTGTGTGTGTGTGTGTGTGTTTTGTGTGTGTGTGTTGTGTTGTGTGTGTGTGTGTGGTGTGTGTGTGTGTGTGTGTTGTGTGTGGTGTGTGTGGTTGTGGTTGTTGTGTTTGTGTGTTGTTTTGTTGGTGTGTGTGGTAAAAGTGTGTGTGTGTGTGTGTGTTATGTGTTGTTGGTTGTGTGTGTTTGTTGTGTGCGTGTGGTGTGTGTGTGTGTTGTGGTGTGTGTGTGTGTTGTGTGTGTGTGTGGTGGTGTGTTGTGTGTGTGTGTTTAGTTGTGTGTTCGTGTGTGTGTGTGTGTGTGTGGTTGTGGGGTGTGTGTGTGTGTGGTGTGTGTGTGTGTGTGTGTGTGTTTTGTGTGTGTGTGTTTTGTGTGTGTGTGTGTGTGTGTGTGTGTGTGTGTGTGTGTGTGTGTGTGTGTGTGTGTGTGTGTGTGTGTGTGTGTGTGTGTGTTATTCACCCAAGGTCTTGTGCACGCGAGTCACCAGTGTTTGATAGGAAAACATATAAATAGGGAAATAGGGTTTAGAATGGAAGTCATCAGAAAATGGAGGCGGAGGCAGAAGATACTATGGGTATAAAAGATTGAGCAGGCAAAGACCTTTCTCGTGAGCCAGAGCAATATTATTTGAGAAGGTAAGTCACTGAGAAAATGTTATTTTATTGATTTTTTATAAAATTTCTTGTTTTCTCGAAAAATATATTAGATAAATGAATATCTCTCTCTCTCTCTCTCTCTCTCTCTTCTCTCTCTTTCTATTTCCTCTCGTCTTTTCTGCCTTTCGCCTTTATCTTTATTTTCATGGGATGGTAGGTGAATGGGGGGAGAGAGCAAGAGAGAGAGAGAGAGAGAGAGAGAGAGAGAGAGAGAGAGAGAGAGAGAGAGAGAGAGAGAGAGAGAGAGAGAGAGAGAGAGAGAGAGAGAGAGAGAGAGAGAGAGAGAGAGAGAGAGAGAGAGTCCCTTAGTCAGTCATCATATCTCCCTCTTCCCTCCCCTCACCCCCCCTTTCCCCTTCTCCTTCCCTCCCTTTCCCCTCACCCTTCTCTCCCCACTGCAATAAAAATGAAATAAATAAGAGATCAATAAAGAAAACAAAGTGACACGGTTATTTGCCTCCTTTATTATTCCTTCCTCCTCCTCCTCCTCCTCCTCCTCCTCCTCCTCTCCTCCTCCTCCTCCTCCTCCTCCTCCTCCTCCTCCTACCTACACTGCATTTGTAAAACCAGAAGGAAACAAAAACTATTAGCAATATTAAGTCTCTCATCAGCCTTCTCTCTCTTCCTTCTTATATTCCATGCCTCCTCCTCCTCCTACCAAGACCCAGAAGGCACTAAGGACCTCCCAGAAAGGACCCATCTAATAAAGACCTCTATAGGACCCTTAAATAGAGATAATTTTAGTATTAAATAAAATATTGTCACTCCAGCAACGTATAATCTACTAGGAAGAGGAGAGAACTTGGAGGTATTTTCTCGATTTGGAGGGAACTTGGAGGGGTTTTCTCTCCATGGAGGGGTTGTGGAGGAGGAAGGGTGGGGTAGTGGAGTAGTCGTGAGGTACTGAGAGTGGAGGAACGGAGAGAAATTGGGGAAAAAAAATGGAGTTGAATAATGGAAATCAAATGTAAACACAGAAACGAAGAGAAAAGTGATAAAAATGTGAATAGGAGAAGAAGGAATAACGAATGGAGGAATAAGGCAATAGAGGATAATAATAACAGAAGATATACTAGAAAAAAACTGATAAAAGACGTGGATAGGGAGAGAGAAGAAATATTAACGAAATCCGAAAATTCAGAAAAAATCGAAAAAAAATTACGAAAATAATAATAATAATAATAGTAGTAGTAGTAGTAGTAGTAGTAGTAGTAGTAGTAGTAGTAGTATACCCCCCACCCCCCTCTACTACTACAACTAGACTATGATCGTTAGCCGTACTATCCATGGCGAACTACATACTATGGACGAGTGTGCTAACTATCCTACCAGGTAATTATATAGTAATAGTAGAATAGTAGTAGTAGTAGTAGTAGTAAGTAGTAATAATAATAATGATAATTGTATTGTTATTATTGTAGTGATGGTGGTAGTAGTAGTAATAGTAATAGTAATAGTAATAGTAATAGTAGTAGTAATAGTAATAGTAATAGTAATAGTAGTAGTAGTAGTAGTAGTAATAGGAATAGTAGTAGTACCTAGTAATAGTAATAGTAATAGTAGTAGTAATAGTAGTAATAGTAGTAGTAGTAGTAGTAATAGGAATAGTAGTAGTAGTAGTAGTAGTAGTAGTAGTAGTAGTAGTAGTAATAGGAATAGTAGTAGTAGTAGTAGTAATAGTAGTAGTAGTAGTAGTAATAGTAGTAGTAGTAGTAGTAATAGGAATAGTAATAGTAGTAGTAATAGTAGTAGTAGTAGTAGTAGTAGTAGTAGTAGTAGTAGTAGTAATAGGAATAGTAGTAGTACCTAGTAATAGTAATAGTAATAGTAGTAGTAGTAGTAGTAATAGTAATAGTAATAGTAGTAGTAATAGTAGTAATAGTAGTAGTAGTAGTAGTAATAGGAATAGTAGTAGTAGTAGTAGTAGTAGTAGTAGTAGTAGTAGTAGTAGTAGTAAAGGAATAGTAGTAGTACCTATAGTCTATTCACTTAAGGTGGATTCCTGGGTTGGGAGCTGCTCGATGCCTACCCGAGTTTGTAAGGACGTCGCTGATTGGCTGATAGACTCGGGCTGGGTGGTGGTGGTGGTGGTACCTTGCCTGGCCGCTACCAAAACCCTTGCGTTGCCTCAGAAAAATATTCATATTTCTTTGCTTAACTCACCTCTTACACAAGTTAGGCCTACTTTGTTTGCATCAGTGAATCAGGCAGTGATTGGTTAACAATAACACGCTATTCGTAACTCAATAGGGTAAAAAATAAAGTCATGAAAATATTTAAGGTATTATAATTCAATCCATTGTATTCCGATGTACACTGTGGTATACAGACTGTGTTAGAATGTTCTTGCCTGGTGAGACAAGCGTGTAAAGAGAGTAGTGAAGTGAATGAAGCATCTTGTGTAAGACCGGGAAGATGGAAAAATGAGAGAAAGAGTGAGTACGTGGAAAGTGTGGATGGTAACAGGGTGAATGAGCTGCTTGACGGAGAGGATGACATGACTGTGGATGACATAACTCACCAGTTAAAACTTGTGTTAGTAGAACATGCTTTAAAGATTTTTTCACAGATTAGCAAGAGCAAATATATAAAAAAGAGTAATAATGCTAATATGAAAGGATATGACAAACAGTGCTTTATTGCTAGAAAAGTATACCACAAAGCTAAAACTAAACATAATAAACATAAAAGTGCCACTACGTATAATGCTATGATAGAGAAAAGTAAGAAATACAAGAAAGAAATAACAAGGGCGAAGAATAAAGAAAATCTCAATATAGTAAAACAACTAAGAGAAGTCAAAAGTAAAGATCCAAAGTTATATTGGAAAATATTAAAAGGTGATCAAAGTAACAAAGAGAGCAAGATTATACTTGACGAATTTTACGACCATTTTAGATTGCTATTTACCGATGATGACGACTATAATAACGAGGACATTAACTATGAAATCATTGGTGAGAACAACTCGCCTTTTTTTAATAGTGCTATCACTTCTGATGAGATAAAAAGATGCATAAGTAATCTAAAAAATAATAAATCTCCTGGTGTTGATAATATAATTAATGAATACATTAAATGCACGCAAGAATTACTGTGTCCCTTATACGTCAAACTATTCAATAAGATATTGGATATGGGTGTTTTTCCATCAGAGTGGGCGACTGGGGTAATAGTGCCGTTATACAAGAACAAGGGAGACGCTAACGACACGAACAATTACAGGGGAATTACTTTGTTAAGCTGTTTGGGAAAATTATTTACATCCGTTCTGAACGATCGCCTTAAACAATATTCTGAGGCTAATCATATAATTAATGAAACGCCGGCAGGTTTTAGGCAGGAATATTCTACCCACCTAGCACCGATATTGTATATGGAGAACTAGGGGTGTATCCACTTGAAATAACTATTAAGTGTAGGATGATTCATTACTGGTCTAAATTGATTATGGGAAAACAAACAAAATTAAGTTATGTAATGTACAACTGTTTATTGCAGCTAAGATAATAGCTGATAATAGCCTTTATTAGACACCGCTGGACTGTCTCTGTGGTCTTAAAACATGCCTGGCGCGTCCCTCCACAATGTCCCGTGTCCCCCCATGGCAGGCTGTGTGTTGGTCTGGCTGACTTATGTTGCTTTATTTTCTTCTTTTTATGAGAATGTGAGTTTTGTGACTTTACCTTTTTTTACTGGTTTAAGTTTTCTGTGTTGTGTGTGTGTGTGTGTGGTGTGTGTGTGTGTGTGTGTGTGTGTGTGTGTGTGTGTGTGTGTGTGGTGTGTGTGTGTGTGGTGTGTGGGTGGGTGGGTGGTGGTGGGTGGTGGTGGGGTGTGGTGGTGGTGGGTGTGGTGTGGGGTGGGTGGGTGGGTGGTGGGTGGTGGTGGGTGGTGGTGGGTGGTGTGTGTGTGTGTGTGTGTGTGTGTGTGTGTGTGTGTGTGTAAACACAGCCAACCAACCGAGGCCAACAGGCGAGGCAGGGCCCCTTGTGCCCGCCGGAGCACCGGGCTGCCCTAGCCTCGTGGTGCTCTGGGCCGCCGATCTGCTGCCTCAGCTGCGACGTGGCGGGGCAGGACAGCAGGCAGTGCCTCAGGGGGTGCCGGGCCAGGGGGCCACACTGCCTGACCCTCAGCTCCTCCAGCGTGCGGTAGCCCTGCCCGAGGCGGTGCACCAGGACCTCGTCCTGCCTCTCTCAGGGTCGCCTGAGCCGTCCGTGCAGCAGGCGGCGCTGCCCGGGGCCCGGGACGTTGGCCTCCGCCGTGCCCTCAGGGTGCGCTCGGGTGCACTGGCTGGCTGGCTGGCCGGCAAGGCGGTGGTGGTGACCTCCACCACGGGGCTTGCCACGGGGGGAAGGAGGCGGAAGGAGGGGGGGTCCTTGGTGCAGTGTGTGGTGGAGGTGGAGGAGGTGGTTGGCGGCTGGACCGCGTAGCCAGGTGGTTGCCGGTGACGGTCCGTTTGTGCAACACTTGGCTCCTTGACCTTGCTTGCCGCCTCTTCGGATGCCCTCAAGGCCGCCATGTCTCCGGGTCGGGGCGCCACGCTGCGAGGATCAGCCATGTCCGCGGGCCCACAGGGTCCTGGGCTAGCGCTTTTCTCCATTCCACCTCACCGGCTTTTGAATGTACTTATATTATGCTTCCCACAAACTTTAGTTGTAGCGACACCCTACTTTAAAGATATCTAATTTTCCCTTCTATTAACTCTGTTAGGGACATGTCTGTTTTTTTTCCATCGTTCCTCTCTCGCTCTCTCCGATTCTTCCTCTCTCTCGACAGCTCCTCACTGCTCATCTCTCCTGGGGTCTCAGGGGCGTCCAGTCTCTCTCGTCTCTCCTCTGCTCTGACGCCCATAGTCCCAGCGGGACAGCGCCTCAGGGACAGCCTTACTCCGTGTGCCTTTCTCGACGGACCATATGCCTTGTTCGCCTATTGCAGCCCTTCCACTTGCTGTGCTTTGAATCTGTTCCTTCCATTACAACTCTGCCTTCGAGACACAAATGCTCTATATTTGATGTCGCGCTCCTGTTGTACACGTGTCCTTGTTCACGATTAATTATATTTGCAATATTTCTGTACCGGCTGCCTCTTGAGGTAATAAATTGTAAACAAACAAATCTTTTCTTTAGGGCAAACTTTCTGTTCTTCTTCTCTCTCTCTCTCTCTCTCTCTCTCTCTCTCTCTCTCCTCTCTCTCTCTCTCTCTCTCTCTCTCTCTCTCTCTCTCTCTCTCTCTCTCTCTCTCTCTCTCTCTCTCTCCATACCGTTTACAGTTCTCTCACTCCCTCATCTCGTGGCCTCTCCCTCCCTTCCCTCTCGTCTTCCTTCCCTCCTTCCACTTTCCATGCCCAGGATAATAGCAGAGTGCAGAGTTAGATTTATAGCTACTCTTGCTTGCTTCACATTGACCTAGAAGAAGAAGAAGAAGAAGAAGAGAAGAGAGAAAGGAATAAAAGGAAGAGCATAAAAGAATCCAAGAGAAGGAGAGAGAGAGGAAGAGATATATGGGGAGGAGAAAGAGGACAACACAGATGGCAAGGAAGTAAAAATGCGAGGAGAATGAAAGGAGAAGCAGGAATGAGAATAATAAATATGGGGAATAGAAAGGAGGAAGGATAACACATTCTCTCTCTCTCTCTCTCTCTCTCTCTCTCTCTCTCTCTCTCTCTCTTCTTCTCTCTCTGTTCTCTCTTCTCTCTCATCTCTCTTCGTTTTGCTCTTCTCTTCTCTCTTTCACCTATTTCTTCTCATGTGTGTGCTCTCTCTCTTATCGTCTGTTTCACTATCTCTCTCTATCTCTCTCTCTCTCTCACACTGTTTCTCTCTCTCTCTCTCTCTCTCTCTCTCTCTCTCTCTCTCTCTCTCTCTCTCTCTCTCTCTCTCTCTCTCTCTCTCTCTCTCTCTCTCTCTTCTGTCTCTCTCTGTATGTCTCTGTTTCTCTCTCTTTCTCTTTCTTTGTCTCTCTTTCTCTCTTTTTTTCTCTCCCTGCAGAAATCCCAGAATATTTCATCTTTATAACTAGTTGCACATTATTTCGAGTCTCTCTCTCTCTCTCTCTCTCTCTCTCTCTCTCTCTCTCTCTCTCTCTCTCTCTCTCTCTCTCTCTCTCTCTCTCTCTCTCTCTCTCTCTCTGACCTTCCTCAAATCTAATGAACAATAAATCCAGCAATACTGAAAATAAAAAAAAAGGAAAAATGCCAGAAAACAAAAATAATTATAATCTAATTTCAGACTACCGATTGGACTTTGTTGATTGCGATGAAAAGGTTTAATCGGTTTTACACGTTTGATTTTGCATTTTTTTTCGTATTATTCCGTATTTTTCATTAATTAAAAAACCAGTAGCGTGGAATTATTGAGAGCTTATAAGTATATTTTTTGGTGTTGGTGTGTGTGTGTCTGTGTGTGTGTCTGTGTCTGTGTCTGTGTCTGTGTCTGTGTCTGTGTCTGTGTGTGTGTGTGTTGTGTGTGTGTGTGTGTGTGTGTGTGTGCGCAGACTGAAAGACATGTGGTGGAACAGTGTACACTGACCCAACATGTCAGGGACATATAACAGTTCACTCTTATGGAACAGGTGTTTTCAAATAGATTTACCCTAGATGTGACCTGTAAAATAGTACACTGTATCTTGAGTGTGTATTGCTGATGGCCAGTGCATATTCTATTCAATATTAATGGACTGCGATTATTGTGTAATAGTAATGATATAATAGTAATGATATTTTAATGCGGATAGCATTATATTGTAGTGTTAGTTACTAATTGCGAGCTTTAAGTTAATTTTACTTTTTGGACTACAGTTATAAACCTGTACATGTATAAGTATGTATATGTGTATTATGTTCTGCTGTGGTCAATAAAACTATCTATCTATCTATCTATCTGTGTGGTAGTCAGGGAATATATAGTTAAAGTAAAACGAAGAAGAAAAGGAAAAGAGTAAAGCAATGTGTGGAATAGTAGGAGAGAGAGAGAGAGAGAGAGAGAGAGAGAGAGAGAGAGAGAGAGAGAGAGAGAGAGAGAGAGAGAGAGAGAGAGAGAGAGAGAGAGAGAGAGAGAGAGAGAGAGAGAGAGAGAGAGAGAGAGAGAGAGAGAGAGAGAGAGAGAGAGACACACACACACGCACCGCACGCACGCACGCACGCACGCACGCACGCACGCGTACGCGCACGCACACATGTTTACTCAGTTGTAATTTTCTGATGTTTCATTTTGTGCATTGAGTTCCAAGACTCCTCGCTGGGTTATCAAGGCCTCCTCCTCCTCCTCCTCCTCCTCCTCCTCCTTCTCCTCCTCCTCCTCTTCCTCCTCCTAATTATTTCAATGTTAGGGTTGTTGATCGATGGAACAAGTTACCAGCAAATGTTGTCGAAGCCAGCACAATAACTACATTTAAAAACAGACTTGATGCGCACTGTAAAGTAAATGGGTATTGATAGTGCCCTGCGAATTCATATTATAGTCCCCTGGATCGATTAGTGTTAGTGGTGGTTGTAGTTAGCATATTTCACATCCTATCATTCTTCACTACGAAACTTCCATGTTCCTATCTTCTTTAGGGACATGGTATCATTTTCCAACTGTTTTCTTACATGTAGTTGATAGTTAGTAGTATGTAGTTCAGCAGATACCCTCGTTATGGACCAATAGGTCTCCTGGTGTCTGTTATTCCTATGTATTCCTATGTATTCCTATGTATTCCTCCTCCTCCTCCTCCTCCTCCTCTTCCTCATTTCTTCCTCCATTCTCTCCTTCCCTCTCCTTTATTCGTCTCTCTATCCTTTTAAATCTCTCGCTTTATCTTACTTTATTCCCTCTTCTGTCCTTCCTCCTCTTTCTCCTTCATTCATCCTCTCTCTCTCTCTCTCTCTCTCTCTCTCTCTCTCTCTCTCTCTCTCTCTCTCTCTCTCTCTCTCTCTCTCTCTCTCTCTCTCTCTCTCTCTCTCTCTCTCTCTCTCTCTCTCTCTCTCTCTCCCTTCCCTCCTACTCCCCTTCCTTCCTTTCCTTATTTCTTTTTTTCTTCTGGCCTCTTCTTTATATTTGCCTTCCTCCTTCCTTGCTTTATTCCTTCCTCCCCTCCTCCCTCTCCCTCCTTCTCCTCCTCCTCCCCTTTTCCTCTCCTTTTTTTTTTTCCTCCCCTTCCCCCTTTTCCCCCCCTTTTTCCCTTACCCTTCCCCCATTGTTTTTGGAATTTTTTTTCAAATAAAAGGGGCAAATATGAAGGGGGGGGGGAAGCAAAACCCAAAAAAAGGGTAAAAAGAAATTTTGGGGGGGGAAAATTTTAAAGGAAAAAAAAAAGGGGGGGAAAAAAGGGAGGGGGGGAAAAAGGGGGAAGAGAGGGGAAAGAGAAAGGGGAAGGAAAAGGGGGGGGAAAAAAGGAAAAAAAAAAAAAAAAACCCCCCCCTAAAAAAATTTTTTTAAAAGGGGGGAAATTTTTAAAAAAAAATTATTTTTTTGGGGTCTGGGTAAATTTTTTTAAAAAAAAATTTTAAAAAATTTTTGGGGGGAAAAAAAAAAAAATTTTTTTCTTTTTTCTTTTTTTTAAAAAATTTTTTTTTAATTTTTATTTTTGGGGGGGGGTTTTTTGGGGGGGGTTTTAAAAGGGGTTGGGGGGGGAAAATTTTTTTGGGGGAAAGGGGGGGGGGTTTTTGGGGGGTTTTCAAACCCCCGGGAGTTTTTTTTCCCCTTTGTTTAGTCCGGGGGAAACCTTTCCCCCTTTTCCCCCCCCCCGTTTTCTTTCCCCTTTAAATTTTTCCCTTTTTAAAACCTTTTCCTTTTTTTTTCCCTTTTTTTTTTTTTTTTTTTTTTTTGTTCCCCCCCCCTTCCCTCCCCTCTCTCCCTCCTCTTTTTTCCTTTCCCTTTTCTTTCTTCTTTTCCCCCCTTTTTTCTTTTTTCCCCTTCTTTCCTTTTGCTTTTTTTGAACCCCCAAATCCCCCCCCCCCCAAAAACCCCGAAGCTTTCCCCCTTTTTTTGTTTCCCCACTTTAAAAGAGGTTTTTTTTTTGAGGAAAGTTTTTTGGGGGGAAAAAGGAGGAAAAACAAGAGAATGTAAGGAAAAAGGGAGAAGGGGAGGGGAGGGAGGATAAGTGGGGGGAAAAAGAAGGGGAAGAAAAGAGTTGAGGGGGAAAAAAAGTTTTAAAAGGCCCCCAAATTTTTTTCCCCAATTTTTTTTATTTTCTTTCCCCCACCCCCCAAAAAATTTAAAAAGGGGGGTAGTTGAATTAATTTTTTTAAAAATTTTTTTTTTAAATTTTTATTTTTAAACAGGGTTTTGGGAGGGAGAGAGAGAGAGGGGGGCCCCCCCCCATTTAGATAAAACCCCCCAGAAAAAGGGGGGAAAAAAAAGGGAGAGGGGGAGGGATGAGGAAAGAAGAGGGGAAAAAAAAGGAAAAAAAAAAAAGAGGGAGAGGAGAGGAAGAGAGAGGGGAAAAGAGAGAAAAAGGGGAGAAGAGAGAGGAGAGAGAGAGAGAGGAGGAGAGGGAGAGAGGGAGAGGAGGAGAGGAGGAAGAGGGGAAAAAAAGGAGAGAGAGAAAAGGGAGAGAGGAAGAGAAAGAGAGGAGAGAGACGAGAGAGAAAAGGGGAGAGAGGGGGGAAAAGGAGAAGAGAAGAGGGGGGAAAAGAGAGAGAAGAGGGGAAAAATTTGGGAAGGAGAGAAAGAGAAGAGAGAGAGGAGAGAGAGAGAGAAGAGGGAGAGGAGAAAAGGGGGGGGGGAGAGAGGAAAAAGGGGAAGAAATTTTTCCGAATTTAAAATTTTCTTGGGGGTGGGTTTTTCGGGAGGAGGAGGAAGGGGAGGGGGGGGGGGGGAGGGGAGGGGAGGAGGGGGGAGGAGGAGGAGGAGGAGGAGGGGGAGGAGGGGGGAGGAGGAGGGGGGGGGGGGGGGGAGGAGGAGGAGGAGGGGGGGGGGGGGGAAAGGGAAGAGGAAGGGGGAGGGGGGGGGGGGAAGGAGGAGGAAAAGGAGGAAGGGGAGGTAAAGGTTAAAAGGGGAAATAAAAACGGGGAACCAGGCCATCCCCGGGGAATTTTGGTTAAATACAACTTCAATACTTTAAAAAAAAGGGAAAATATTTCCCTAAAAGATAAGAACAGGATGTTTTTTTAAAAAAAGGGGGAAAATAAAACACAACTACCAACCATACAACTAATCCCTTTACCCCAGATCTTTCCTTGGCTTACAAAATTGTCTTTCGAGCCCCTAAAATTACGAAAGTCACTAAATAAACCCAATTAGAGTGGCCCAAAGGGTACAAAAGAGGACCACCCGAGTGGTCCCTTCCCTAGGGCCACCCTGATTAAAGGTCATACGATAAAATATTGTTTATATTTACTAAAAATGTCTAATGGTACCAAATTTCAATGGAAATTTCGTTCTGGGCCTCAAGGGGTTATTTAACAAAACCAATAGATTCTTTTGTCATTTTCTTACAAACAGACTTCCATTTTTCGTAAACATGGAAGTTAATTTTTTTTTCTTTTTTTTTTATTTTTTTCACCTATGCAGTTTTCTGAAATCCCTACTTTTTAAATTGCAAGTTTTTTTATGTGTTAAAATTTTTTATTTCATTTATTTTTTGTTTTTCCCTTTGTACTTGGATTTATGGCCCAAAGGAAAAGGGTGGGTGGGGTGGTGGGGTGGTGGTGGTGTAGGTTTTGGGGTGGGGGTGGGGTGGTGGTGGTGGGTAGTGGTGGTGGTGGTGTGTGGGTGTAGTGGTTTGGTGGTGGTGGTGGTTTGGGGGTGTGGGGTAGTGGGGGGTGGGGGTGGTGGTGTGGTGGTGTAGGGTTGTGGTGGTGGTGGTGGGGGTTTGGGGGTGTTTTTGGGTGGTGGTTTGGGGGTGGTGGTTTGTGGTGTGGTGGTGGTGGGGTGTGGTGGTGGTGGGGGGTGGGTGGTGGTGGTGTGGGGTGGTGTGGGGTGGTGGTGGTGGGGGTGTGGGGGTGGGGTTTGTGTGGTGGTGTGGGGTTTGGGGGTGGGGTGGTGGTGGTGGTGGGGTTTTGGTGTGGTGGTGGTGTGGTTGGTGTGGGGTGGTGGTGGGGGTGTGTGGTGGTGGTGTGGTGTGGTGTGGTGTGGTGGTGGTGGTGGTGGGGGTGGGTGGGGTGGGGGGGTGGGTGTTGGGTGGGGGTTTGGGTTTGGTTTTGGTGTGGTTGGGGGTGTAGTAGGTGGTGGGGGTTTGGGGGGGTGGTGGTGGTGGTGGTGGTGTTGGTGGGTGGGGTTTTGGGGGTGGTGGTTGGTGTATTGGGGGAGAGGGGTTTGGGGGGGGGTGGTGGTGGGGTTTTTTTTTTGGGGGTGGGGTGGGGTGGTGGTGGTGGTGGTTGGTGGGGGTGGTGGTGGTGGGGGTGGTGGGTGGTGGTGTGGTGGTGGGGTGGTGGTGGTTGGGGGTGGTTGGTGGGGTGGTGTGGTGGTGGTTGGGGGTGGTGGTGGTGGGGTGGTGGTGGTGGTTGGTGGGGTGTGGTGGTGTAGTGGTGGTGGTGGTGGTGGGGTGGTGGTGGGGTGGGGGGGTGGGGGTGGTGGGGGTGGGGGTTTGGTGGTGGTGGTGGTGGTGGGGGTGGTGTAGTGGTGGTGGGGGTGGTGGGGTGGGGGTGGTTGTGGTGTTGGGGTGGTGGTGGGGGGGTGGTGGTGGGGGTGGTGGTGGTGGTGGTGCTGGGGTGGTGGTGAGGGGTGTGTGGTGGTGGTGGTTTGGGGGGGTTAGTGGGGGTGGTGGGTGGGGGGGTGGTGGGGGTGGTGGTGTGTGGTGGGTGGTGGTGTGGTGGGGGTGGGTGGTGTGGTGGTGTGGTGGGGGGGGGTGGTGTGGTGGGGTGGTGGTGGGGGTGGTGGGGTGGGGGGGTGGTGGTGGTTTTGGGTTGGTGTGTGGTGGTGGTTGTGGGGTGGGGGTTGTGGGGGTTGGTGGGGTGGTCGGGGTGGGGGTGGTTGGGGTGGGGGTGGTGGTTGTGGTGGTGGTGGGGTGGTGGTGGTGGTGGGGTGGTGGGGTGGTGGTGTGGTGGGGTGGTGTGGTGGTGGTGGGGGTGGTGTAGTGGGTGGTGGTGGGGTGGTGGTGGTGGTGGGGGGTGGGGTGGGGGTGGTGGTGTGTGGGGTGGTGTGGGGTGGTGTGGTGGTGGTGGGGGTGGTGGGTTTGGGGGGGGTGTTGGTGTGGTGGGGGGTTTTTAGGTGGTGGTGGTGGGGGTGGGGTGGTGGTTGGTGTGGTGGTGGTGGGGGTTTGGGGGTGGGGGGTGTGGTGGTGGTGGGTGGTGGTAGTGGTGGTGGTGGTGGGGGTGGGTGGTTGTGGGGGTGGTGGTGGGTTGGTGGGGGGGGGTGGTGGTGTGTGTGGTGGTGGTGGTGGTGGTGGTGGTGGTGTTTTGGGGGTTGGGGGGGGTGGGTTTTGGGTGTGGGGTGGGGGGTGGTGGTGGTGGTGTGGGTGTAGTGTGGTGGTGGTGGGGGGTGGTGAAAGTGTGTGGTGGTGGTGGTGTGGTGGTGGTGGTGGTGGTGTAGTAGTGTGGTGGTGGTGTAGTGGTGGTGGTGGTGTGGTGGTGGTGGTGTAGTAGTGTGGTGGTGGTGGTGGTGGTGGTGTAGTAGTGTGGTGGTGGTGGTGGTGATGGTGGTGTAGTAGTGTGGTGGTGGTGTAGTGGTGGTGGTGGTGGTGGTGGTGGTGGTGTGGTGGTGGTGGTGGTGCCACGATGCCAACGATGTTTGTAGGGCACGTTTCCGCAGAAATTGTGAGGAATTTTGCAGCCACAAAATATATTTTTTTTATTTACATATATACGTGAAAATTATCTCAGTAACAATTATGTATAATGACAGTGTTAATAATTGTTGTTTTATTGTTTTATGTAATTTTCCCAGTGATTACTATTTGTGGAGATAGAATCATGTTTGCATGCATTTACGGGGGTAAATAAGGTTACATAGGGAAAAACATTGCGTTTAGGACCAAATATCGAAAAACGAAGACCAGACTCGTAATCAACATCAGAAGAAGCCAATATAAACCAAGTTTCATCCAAATCCGGTGATATTTATTTTCCCCAGATATCTGAAGGCTAGCGGCCCAGGAATTTTTTTTGAAAATCACATTATCATTAATATCTCAGGAACCATAAACATAAGGACAAAATGGTATATAATATAAAAGATGCAGCTCTTGACTACCGTCCCACTGGTATACGCGGAATTAAAATACATGCATAAATAAAGCCACAAATTATGTATTCGAAAAGTTCAAAAAAATGATATATCTCAAAAACTTGACATGTTAGGACAAAACGGATAGTGCCATTGAGTAGATCTTGTAAAACTAAACATAATTTATTTGTGTCATATTTCTTCTTAGGTCAATAGTTTCGTAGTAAAATGTCAAAAACCAAATGAGGCCAAAATTTTGAGGAATTTTGCAGCCAGAAAATATGATTTTTTTTTTACATATATACGTATAAATGATTTCAGTAACAATTGTGTATAATGACGGTTTTAATAATTGTTGTTCTATGTAATTTTCCCAGTGATTAATATTTGTGGAGGTAGAATAGTTTTTTTATGCATATACCTGTAAGAAAAACACTTAATGTACAGGTACAAACATTTTCACTCATGACAAAGTAGTAGAGCGTAAAAAACTGTATGGGGAATAGGGCCTCGAAATTGCATTTAGACCAATATCTAAACCAGCAGACGCCGGGAAGCTCACCTCCCATACATTGTCCCTTTGCTCATACAGGCAGAAAAGCCATACCTGTCAACTCAGGTGGTGGTGGGGGGGTGGGTGGGGGTGGGGGGTGGTGGTGGGGGTGGGGGTGGGTGGTGGTGGGGGGGTGGGGGTGGTGGTGGTGGTGGGGTGGGGTGGGGGGGGTGGGTTGGTGGGTGGTGGGTGGGGGGGGGTGGTTGGTGGTGGTGGGGGGGGTGGGTGGGGGGGGGTGGGGGGTGGGTGGGGGGGTGGGGGTGTTTGGGTCGTTGGGTGGGGGGGTGGGGGGTGGTGGGGGGGTCGTGNCCCTTCCCTTTTTTTTTTTGCCTTCCACCCCCCCTCCCCCCCCCCCCTTTTTACTAAACTATTACATGCCCCCCTCTTTTGCTTCCCTCCTTCATTGCCTTAAACCCCCCCCCTTTTTACTAAACTATTGACTGCCCCCTTTTTTTGCTCCCTCCTTCATTCCCTTCCCCTCTCCCCTCTTACTAAACTATTACATGCCCCCCTTTTTAATTTCCCCTCCTTCTTTGCCTTCACCTCCCCCCTTTACTAAACTTTTTGACTGCCCCTTTTTTAGCTTCCCTCCTTCATTCCTTCCCTCTCCCCTTTACAAAAACTATTGACAGCCCCCCTCTTTAAGTTTCCCCCTTTCTTTGCCTTACCTCCCCCCTCTTATAAACTATTGCATGCCTCCCTCTTTAGCTTCCCCCCTTTAATGCCTTCACCCTCCCTCTACTAAACTTTTGACATGCCTCCCTCTTTAAGCTTCCCCCCTTTCATTGCTTCACCTCCCCCCTCTTCCTAAACTCATTGAATGGCCTCCCTTTTTAGCTTTCCCCTTCATTGCTTCACCTCTCCCCTTACTAAACTATGAAAATGCCTCCTCTTTTAGCTTCCCCCTTCATTGCCTTCACCTCTCCCCTCTTACTAAACTATTGACATGCCTCCTCTTTTAGCTTCCTCCTTCATTGCCTTCACCTCTCCCCTCTTACTAAACTATTGACATGCCTCCCTCTTTTAGCTTCCCTCCTTCATTGCCTTCACCTCTCCCCTCTTACTAAACTATTGACATGCCTCCCTCTTTTAGCTTCCCTCCTTCATTGCCTTCACCTCTCCCCTCTTACTAAACTATTGAAATGCCTCCCTCTTACCTGCCTCAGCCTCTGCCATTGACTTATTTCCTGCCACTTCTTCACATTCTGACTTTGCCCTTTTTTTAACCTTTTTTCATTCCTTGACTTAACTAGGAGTATTGTTTGGTAGGGATGATGATGATGATGATGATGATGACGTCCCCCTCACCACGTTCCCACGCCCATCACCACACTCCCACGCCCCTCAACACTTTCCCACGCCCTCCCATCCTCCTTACTCCCAGGCATGAGTTGTTGACAGGAGCGTGCATGAGGAAATGAAATGAGAGAACAGATGAAATGGATTCTTTTTTCAATGAGAGAGAGAGAGAGAGAGAGAGAGAGAGAGAGAGAGAGCGAGAGAGAGAGAGAGATGAGAGTAGAGAGAGGAGAGAGAGAGAGAGAGAGAGAGAGAGAGAGAGAGAGAGAGAGAGAGAGAGAGAGAGAAATGTGTTTTTGCCCGAATGAAGATTCCTCATCGAAGTTTGAAATTTGCTGTGGCGGGTCCGAGGATGTACGAGTGCATGAGGAGGAGGAGGAGGAGGAGGAGGAGGAGGAGGAGGAGGAGGAGGAGGAGGAGGAGAAGAAGGAAGAGGAAGAGGAAGAGGAAGAGGAGGAGGAGGAGGAGGAGGAGGAGATAGGAGGAAGAGGAGGAGGAGGAGGAGGATTACATAGGATTACAGAGGAATAACAGACACCAGGAGACCTATTGGTCCATGACGAGGGTATCTGCTGAAACTACATACTACTAACTATCAACTACTTGTAAGAAAACAGTTGGAAAATGATACCATGTCCCTAAAGAAGATAAGAACATGGATGTTTCGTAGTGCAAAAAGATAGGGTATGAAATATACTAACTACAACTACCACTACAACTAATCCCTTCACGCCCAGATCTTTCCTTGGCTATACAAAATTGTCTGTTGTCGAGCCATAGAATTACGACAAGTCACTAAATAAACCCAATTAGCTAGTGGACAAGGATACTAAACACTGAGGACCACCTGAGGTGGTCCTTCCCCTAGGACCACCCTAGATTACAGGTCATATCGATAAAGTATTGTTTATATTCACTAAAAATCGTCTAATGGTACCTAAATTACAATGGAAATTACGTTCTGGGCCTCAAGGGGTTATTTAACAACACCAACTCAGATTCTTATTGTCATTTTCTTTACAAACAACAGACTTCCATTTTTCGTATAATCATGGAAGTTGATTTTGTTTTTTCTTTTTTCTTTATTTTTGTCACCTATGCAGTTATCTGAAATCCCTTACTTAATATTGCAAGTTTCTTATGTGTCATATTTTTTTATTTCATTTTATTTTTCAGTTTTTCCTTCGCTCACTTGGTATTCATGGCCGAAGGAACGGTGTGGTGTGGTGGTGGTGTGGTGTGGTGGTGTAGTGGTGTGGTGGTGGTGGTGGTGGTGTAGTGGTGTAGTGGTGTGGTGGTGGTGGTGGTGTAGTGGTGTGGTGGGTGTGGTGTGGTGGTGGTGGTTGTGGTGGTGGTGTAGTGGTGTGGTGGTGGTGTGGTGGTGGTGGTGGTGGTGGTGTAGTGGTGGTGTGGTGGTGTGGTGGTGTAGTGGTGGTGGTGTGGGGGTGGTGGTGGTGGTGGGGTGTGGTGGTGAGGTGTGGGTGGTGGGGTGGTGGTGTGGTGGTGTGGGGGTGTGGTGGTGTGGTGGTGGTGGTTTTGGGTGGTGGTGGTGGTGTGGTGTTTTTGGGGGTTTGGTTAGGGGTGTGGTGGTGGTGGGGTGGTGGTGGTGGTGGTGGTGGTGTGTGGTGGGGGTTTGTAGTGGTGTGGTGGTGGTGGTGTGGTGGTGTGGTGGTGTAGTAGTGTGGGGGTGGTGGTGTAGTGGTGGTGGTGGTGGTGTAGTGGTGGTGGTGGTGGGGTGGGGGGTGGTGGTGGTGGTGGTGTGGGTGGTGGTGGTGTGGTGGTGGTGGTGGGGTGTGGTGGTGGTAGTGGTGTGTGGTGTGGTGGTGGTGGTGGTGTAGTAGTGTGGTGGTGGTGGTGGTGGTGGTGGTGTAGTAGTGGGTGGTGGTGGTGGTGGTGGTGGTGTAGTAGTGTGGTGGTGGTGTAGTGGTGGTGGTGGTGGTGTGGTGGTGGTGGTGGTGCCACGATGCCAACGATGTTTGTAGGGCACGTTTCCTCAGAAATTGTGAGGAATTTTGCAGCCAGAATTTTTTATTTTTTTTATTTACATATATACGTGAAAATGATCTCAGTAACAATTATGTATAGTGACAGTGTTAATAATTGTTGTTTTGTTGTTTTATGTAATTTTCCCAGTGATGACTATTTGTGGAGATAGAATCATGTTTGCATGCATTTACGGGGGTAAACAAGGTTACATAGGGAAAAACATTGCGTTTAGGACCAAATATCGGAAAACGAAGACCAGACTCGTAATCAACATCAGAAGAAGCCACTATAAACCAAGTTTCATCCAAATCCGGTGATATTTATTTTCCCCAGATATCTGAAGGCTAGCGGCCAAGGAAATTTTTTTGAAAATCACATTATCATTAATATCTCAGGAACCATAAACATAAGGACAAAATGGTATATAATATAAAAGATGCAGCTCTTGACGACCGTCCCACTGGTATACGCGGAATTAAAATACTGCATAAAATAAAGCCCCAAATCTAGTATTCGAAAAGTTTACAAAAATGATAATTCTCAAAAACTTGACATGTTAGGACCAAAACGGATAGTGGCCATTGAGTAGATCTTGTAAAACTAAACATAATTTATTTGTGTCATATTTCTTCTTAGGTCAATAGTTTCGTAGTAAAATGTCAAAAACCAAATGAGGCCAAAATTTTGAGGAATTTTGCAGCCAGAAAATATGATTTTTTTATTTACATATATACGTATAAATGATTTCAGTAACAATTGTGTATAATGACGGTTTTAATAATTGTTGTTCTATGTAATTTTCCCAGTGATTAATATTTGTGGAGGTAGAATCGTTTTTGTATGCATATACCTGTAAGAAAAACACTTACTGTACAGATACAAACATTTTCACTCATGACAAAGTAGTAGAGCGTAAAAAACTGTATGGGGAATAGGGCCTCGAAATTGCATTTAGACTAATATCTAAACCAGCAGACGCCGGGAAGCTCACCTCCCATACATTGTCCCTTTGCTCATATAGTCAGAAAAGCCATACCTGTCAACTCAGGTGGTGGTGGTGGTGGTGGTGGTGGTGCTGGTGCTGGTGGTGGTGGTGGTGTGGTGGTGTGGTGGTGGAGTGGTGGTGGTGGTGGAGTGGTGGTGGTGATGGTGGTGTGGGGTGGTGGTGGTGGTGGTGGTGTGGTGGTTTGGTGGTTTGGGGGTGGTGGTGGTGGGGGGTGGTGGTGGGGTGGTGGTGGTGGTGGTGGTGGTGGGGATAGTGGGGTGGGGTGGTGTGGGTGGTGTAGTGTGGGGTGGTGGGGGTGGGGGTGTGGGGTGGTGGGGGTTGGGTTGGTGATGGGGGTGGTGTGGGGGTAGGGTGGGGGTGTGTGGTGGTGGTGTGGGGGTGGTGGTGGTGGTGGTGGGGTGGTGGTGTTTTGGTGGTGGGGGTGGAGGGGGGGTGAGTGGATGGTGGTGGTGGGGGTGGTGGTGGTGTAGGGGTGTGGTGGTGGGTGAGGTGTGTGGTTGGGGGTGGGGGTGGTGTGGTAGGGGCGGTGGGGTTGGGTGGTTGTGGTTGGGGGGTGGGGGTTTTGGGGTTTTGGGGGTGTTGTGGTTGTGTGGTTGGTGGTGGTGGTTGGTGGTGGGTGGTGGTGTTTTGGTGGTGTGGTGGTGGTGGTGGGGGGTGGTTTGTGGTGGTTTTTGGGGTTGGTGGTGTGGTGGTGGTGGTGGTGGTTTGGTGGGGGGGTGATGTAGGGGTGGTGGTGGGGTGGTGGTTGGGGTACGGGGGGTTTTGGGGTGGGGGTTTGGGTGGTAGTGGTGGGGGGGTGGGGTGGGGGTGGTGGTGGTGGGGGTGGGGGGGGGTGTGGTGGGGTGGTGGGGTGGGGGGTGGTGGTGGGGGGTGTGTGGTTGGGTGGTGGTGGGGTGGTGGTGGTGGGGTGGGGTGGTTGGTGGGGGGGGTGGGGGGGGGGGTTTTGGGGGTGGTGGGGTGGTGGTGGTTGGGTGGTTGTGGTGGGGGGTGGGGGTGGTGGGGGGTGGTGGTGGGGGGGTGGTTGGTGGTGGTGGGGGGTTTATGGTGGTGGTGGTGGTGGGGGGGGTTTTTGGGGTGGGGGTGGTGGTGGGGGGTGGGGTGGTTGGGTGGTGTGGTGGTGGGGGGGGGGGGGGGGTGGTGGGGTGGTGGGGGTTGGTGGTGGTGGGGGGGTGGGGGTGGTGGTGGTTGGGGGGGTGGGGGGGTGGGGGTGGGGGTGGTGGTGGTGGGGTGGTGGTGGGGGGGTGGGGGGGTGGTGGTGGTGTGGTGGTGGGGGGTTGGTTGGGGTGGTGTGGTGGGGGTGGTGGTGGTGGTGGGGGGGTGGGGGGGTGGTGGTGGTGGTTGGTGGTGGGGGGGTGGGGTGGGGGGGGTGGTGGGGGGGGTGGTGGGGTGGGGGTGGTGGTGGTGGGGGTTGGTGGTGGGTGGTGGTGGGGGTGGTGGTGGTGGTGGGGGGTGGGGGGGGTGGTGGTGGTGGTGGTGGGGGTGGTGGTGGTGGTGGGGGTGGTGGTGGTGGTGGTGGTGGTGGTGGTGGTTGGGGGTGTGGTGGTGGTGGTGGGGGGTGGGGTGGGTGTGGTGTGGGGGGGTTTGGGGTGGGGTGGGGTGGTGGGGTGGGGGTGGTGGTGGTGGTGGGGGTGGGGTGGGGGGTGGTGGTGGTGGGATAGGGGTGGTGGTGGGGTGGTGGGGGTGGTGGTGTGGTGGGGTGGTGGGTGGCGGTGGTGTTGGGGGTGGGGTGGTGGGGATGGGGGTGGGGGTTGGTGGTGGGGGGGGCGGTGGTTAGTGGTGTGGTGGGGGGTGGGTGGTGGGGGGGTGGTGGTGGTGGTGGGGTGGGGGGGGTGGGGGGGGGGTGTGGTGGTGGTGGTGGTGGTGGGGTGGTGGTGGTGGTGGTGGTGGGGGTTTTGGGGGTGGTGGTGGTGGTGGTGGGGGGGGGGGTGGGGTTTGGGGGTGGGGGTGGTGGTGGGGGGGGTGGGGGGTGGGGGTGGGTGGTGGGGGGTGGTGGTGGGGGGGTGGGGTGGTTGGGGTGGGGTGGGGTGGTGGGGGTGGGGGGGGGGGGTGGGGGGTGGTGGTGGTGGTGGTGGTGGTGGTGGGGGGTGGGGGGTGGTGGTGGTGGTGGGGGGGGGTGGGGGTGGGGTGTGGTGGGGGTGGTGGTGGGGGGGGTGGTGGGGGGTGGGGTGGGGGGTGGTGGGGGTTTGGTGGGGGGGGGGGTTGGGTTTTTGGGGGGTGGTGGTGGGGGTGGTGGTGGTGGGGGGTGGTGGGGGTGTGGTGGTGGTGGTGGGGTGCGGAACAACAAAAGTTAACCCCCATAATGTAAAACTAGAAAGGTTTTTTGTTCTTTCCCTTTTTTTGGAAGTGACGCGATTTAGAGGTTGGGGGTTTTCAACTTTTTCTTTCTTTTTTTTTTTTCTTTCTTTTATTATCTATTATTTATCTTCCTTTTTTTCTTTTTCTACTATTCTATTCTATCTTTTATTTTCATCTTTTTTATCTATTCTATTCTATCTATTATTTCTTCTTTCTTTCTATCATTCTATTCTATTTATTTCTCATCTTTTTTATCATTCTATTCTATTTTTATTTCTTTCTTTCTTTCTTTAATTCTTTTTCCTTCTATTTTTTTTTCTTCTTTCTTTTATTTATTTTTTCACTTTTTGGGTTTGTGGTTTATGGCAAGTGTATTTTCTTTATTGTTTTCTTTCTTTTCTTTCTTTTCTCTTTTTTATCCCTTTTGGTTTTGTTTGGTATCCTTCCATCGTTTTTTTCCAAAAACCAAAATTGGCATAAAAAAAATAAAACCTTTTTACGAAAACCTTGGTCGTATGATAAAAATAGACCTTATATTTTAAATTCTTCCTTTTTCCTTGTATTTTTTCATGTTTAATGATTTCATGTAGTATGGGTAGTATTATATTATGATAACCTTTTTATTTAAGTATTAGTGATGGTAAACTTTAAAACTTTGTGATATAAAATCTTAGTGGTTGGGAACAGTGTGTAGAAAAAAGAAATGGGGCTAAAAACAACTGAAAACACAGTCGTTTTGGGTGATACAACTTTTGTGGTTTTGGCAAAGGGTGAAGGGAAAAAAAAGGCTAAAATACATGAAAACACAGGTTTGGGTGATACAAATTTTTGTGGGTTTTTGGGAAAGGAAATGAAGGAGAAAAAATGGACTAAAATACATGAAAAAAACAGTCGTTTTGGGTGATAAACATTTTAGTGGTTTAGGGAAAGGATGAAGAAAAAGAAAAGGGCTAAAAACATGAAAACCAGTCGTTTTGGGTAATACAACATTTTAGTGGTTTAGGCAAAGGGGTGAGGAAGAAGAAATGGGCTAAAAACATGAAAAAAGTCGTTTGGGTAATACAACCCTTTTGTGTTTTGGGAAAGGAGTGAAGGGAAAAAGAAATGGACTAAAAAAACATGAAAAAAACAGCGTTGGGTAAAACAAAAATTTAGTGGTTTAGGTAAACGAGTAAGGAAAAGAAAAGGACTAAAATACATTTTAAAACACAGTCGTTTTGGGGATAAAAAACTTTTTGGTTTAGGCAAAGGAGGGAAAGGGAAAAAAAAAGGATAAAAACATGAAAAACAGTGTTTGGGTAATACAACATTTTTGTGGTTTTGGGAAAAGGGGGTGAAGGGGGAAGAAATGGACTAAAATAATGAAAAACACAGCGTTTTGGGGATACAAAACTTTAGTGGTTTTTGGCAAAGGAGTGGGAAAAAGAAAGGGCTAAAAAAATGAAAACACGTCGTTTGGGTGATACAAACTTTAGGGGTTTTAGGGAAAGGGTGAAGGAAAAAAAAATGGATAAAAAAATGAAAAACACAGTCGTTTGGGTGATCAACACTTTAGTGGTTTAAAAAGGGTAAGGAAAAAGAAAAAATGGGCAAAAACATGAAAACACAGTCATTTCAACACACGTACGAAAAGTAAACCTTTTTTTTCTCCTTTCAATTTTCAAGTCAAATGATGGGGGGAATTTTTCCTGATGCTTCCCCCCCTCTCACCCCACCCTCATTCCACCTTCCCTCACCATTCCATTCCCCCTTCACCCTTCCCCCTCATTCCCAGCAGGAAGGAAAACAAAAAAAAAGGAAAAAAAAGAAAGAAAATACAAAAAGGAGACAAAAAATAAAAGTCTCTCTCTCTCTCTTCTTCTCTCTCTCTCTCTCTCCTCCTCTTCTCTCTCCTCTCTTCTCTCTCTCTCCTTTCTCTCTTTTTCTCTCTCTCTCTCTCTCTCCGCCGCATAACAAAAAAAACAACAATGAAAAAAATAACTTAATGTTCGCGGTTTTCATAAAGGGGAAAAAAAATTTCCGTTTAGATTTTTTGTGTTTTTCTTAGTTTTTAGGATGGTTTTGGGAATATAAGTCTGTTTAGATGATGATAGTGTGATGAGAGGGTGGTGGGGTGGTGGTGGTGGGGGGTGGTTGTGGTGGGGTGGTGGGTGGTGGGGTGGGGTGGTTTGAGGTAACGAATTAATAAAAAAAGCTAAGAAAAAATCGTTAATTTTCTAGCTAATGTTTGGGCCCCAAATTTAAAAATCACCTTTGCAATTGCTAATCACCCTACAGGATAGATTCTGGTAGTTAAATTATCAAGGTGACACGTTTTCCTTTTTTGTGATTACTTTGTGGTTTTTAGTAAAAATGTTGCATTAAGTTACCCGTTGCACTGTAAGACCCGGGGGATTGAAGTTACCCCGTTGCACTTAAGCTACCCCCTTTCACTGTAAGTTTCCCCTTGATTGTAAGTTACCCCGTTGCACTGTAAGTACCCCGTTGCATGTAAGTTCCCCGTTTTTATTGTAAGTTTCCCCCTTGCACGAAGTTACCCCCTTGCATTGTAAGTTCCCCCTTTCACTGTAAATTTCCCCGTTGCATTGTAAATTTCCCCGTTGCACTGTAAGTTACCCCGGCATTGGAAGTTTCCCGTTTTCATTGTAAGTTTCCCCCTTTCACGTAAGTTACCCCTTGCATTTTAAGTTACCCCGTTGCATTGTAAAAGTTACCCCGTTGCACTGAAGTTACCCCCTTGCATTGTAAGTTACCCCGTTGCCTGTAAGTTAAACCCCGTGCATTTAAGTTACCCCCGTTGCATTGTAAATTACCCCGTTTATTGTAAGTTACCCCGTTGCATTGTAAGACCGTTTCACGAAGTTACCCCGTTGATTGTAAGTTACCCGTTTTCATTGTAAATTACCCCTTGCATTTTAATTACCCCCTTTTCATTTTAAGTTACCCCCTTGCATTGTAAGTTACCCCCTTGCATTGAAGTTACCCCCTTTATTGTAAATTACCGTTGCATTGAAGTTACCCGTTCATTGTAAGTTACCCCCCTTGCATTTTAAGTTTCCCCCCTTGCATGTAAGTTCCCTGTTTCATTGTAAGTTACCCGTTGCACTGTAAATTACCCCGTTGCATTGTAAGTTACCCGGCATGTAAGTTACCCCGTTGCATTTTTAAAGTTTCCCCCTTGCACTGTAAGTTACCCGTTTCATTGAAGTTTCCCGTTTCACTGTAAGTTACCCCCTTGCATTTTAAGTTACCCGTTGCACTGAAAAATTACCGTTGCACTGTAAGTTACCCCGTTTTCCCTTTAAGTTATCCTGTGGCGCTGTGACATTGGGGTTTGCGTTTCCCCAACAGTTTTTATTACCTATTTTTTAGGGTGTTTAAAAGACCTATTTTTTAAGGACAGTTTTAGTTACCTATTTTCTTAAGGGCTGTTTGAAAAAACCTATTTATCTAAAGGGGAGTTTCAGTTAAATTTTTTATTTTAAGGGGGTTGAGTACCCATTTACCAAGGTAGTTTTGAGTTACCCATTTACCTAAGGCTAGTTTAGAGTTACCTATTTTCCAAAGGGCAGTTTTAGCTATTTTTTTATCTAAGGGTAGTTAGAGTTTTCCTATTTACCTAAAAGGCTAGTTTTTGAGCTACTATTTACACGCGAATTCCTAAGGGCAATGCGTGAAGGACGATTTTCTTTGCATTCTTTTTTATTTGGTGTATAGGTAAAAGGTTTTAAAAAGGGGGATGTGCAAGTATTAGGAAACCCGGGAAGTGCTTTGGAAAGGTGCTAGGGAGAAGTAGATATCCCCCCCCCTCTCTCTCTCTCTCCTCTCTCTCTCCTCTCTCCTCCTCTCCTCTCTCTTCTCTCTCCTCCTTCTCTCTCTCTCTCTCTCTCTCTCTCTTCTCCTCCCTTCTTTTTCCCGCCTTTCCCTCTCACCCTTTGCTCCCCCTTCATCAAAATCTATACGAAAAGCGAGAGAGAGAGAGAGAGAGAGAGAGAGGGGAAAGAGAAAGGAGAGGACAGAGAGAGAGAGGGGGAGAGAGGAGGAGAGGAGAGAGAGAGATTGAAAATTTTAAAAAAGAGAGATAGAAACAGCAATTTATATATGAAGAGTTTAAAAAAGAAAGCTTTTTAAAAATTTTACTAGCGCAAAGCCGCCCCCGGGCGGACTGGCTAGATCCTGCGGAGGGCATTTTAGGGCCTCGGCCCACCACCTGGTTTGGGGGGCCGAAGGCCACCAAAACAGCTCCCCAGATAGCCCCAAATTTCCCGAAATAGGAGTAGAAATGAGTATTAACGCCACCCCCAAACCCCCCCAAAACCCCACCCAAAAACCCATACCCACACCCCCCCCCCAACCCAGACCCACACCCCAACAACCACACCCAACCAACCCAACCCCCCCCCCCACCCCACCCACACCATCACCCAAAAACCCTACCCCACCCCCACTCACCCATCACCCCAACCCATTACCCCCACCCACCCATTCACCACCCATTTCCCCTCACCTACATCAAGGTTTCCTCAATTCTCGCAACCCCCAAAAATTTTTTTCACAATCTCGTAAAGGCTGCTAAAAAAAAAAAAGAAAAAGTGATCGGATCATCCATAAGTGGCTTAATGGCCCTGGCGAGCTGGTCCAAAAAAGTATCATATGAGGGATTTTCCCCGGGGGGCGGCCCCCCTATCCGGACATACAACAGAACACAGGAAAAAACCCCACTTTCCCAATTATTAAAAGATTGTCTACCATACAGGTTCTTCAGTAAATTTTAAAGGCCAAAAGAAACCAAGCCGAACGACCACAGTGTATTTGGGGGATAGATAGAGGGTAGAAGATAGATAGATAGATGATAGAAGTAGATAGAAGATGTAAAAACAGGTGAGAAATCCGATAGATAATTCTTCAGATAATAGATATTACGGCCATGAAGACCCGTTTGAGAGAGAGAGAGGGGAGAGGGGGAGAGGAG
>JACEEZ010020453.1:0-15471 GCA_016584305.1 Chionoecetes opilio | reverse complement strand
AAACCCTAATATAAAAAAAAAATATTTGCGACAGAAACGGTTAGCAGATTAATTATAACATCAAAACTCACCAGAAAAAAAACGTTTCGTTATTTTCACGATAATATTACATACTGGCTAGGATCTGTGTGTGTGGAGGATGAAAAGGGAGAAGGAAGAGGAGGGAAAAGAAATAATTGAAGAAAAAAAAGGAGAGAGAGAGAGACTCCCTCGGCGTGGTAACACTGCACTGTACTGCAGCAGAAATACATATCTGGCAACTCAAATCACGGGACAAAACGGCGAGAAAATGAGGGACCCATCATCTCCACGAGTGCCCGCCCTATGGGCTGCTCTATGGTCGCTACACTGAAAAAAACACTCTTACCACACTTTACCAGAGGTGGGCATCGCAATTTTTTTCTCCAATTCCGCAATCGCAATTCCGACCTGCACCAGTCCGCAATCGCAATCCGCAATTTTTTTCAGATAGACCTTTTCGCAATCGCAATTCCGCAAAACTAATTTTGACACCTACAATTAAAACAAAACACCTACAATTAAAACAAAAAATGTCTATAGACTCCTTAAACACCTACAATTAAACAAAAAATGTCAAGACTTTTATTAGTGTTTATTTTTAATACTTCTGTATTCTTATTGTTTCTGTCTATACTTGTTACTTGTCATTCACAATTAAGTCTTTGTCTCTTTTAGTGTTTTTCTTTACTTTTACACTTCACAGTCTACTGGCTAGTAATCACCAGGGGCCAGATGCTGAGAGTGAGCTAGGGCGCCCTATCCACTAGGGCGCCTGTGGTAAAGCGAAACGCCCTCCCACCGCAATGCTCAGTCGAGATTGCTGCCTTAGTGGCACCGCTAAAGGCGCTGAAAACTAAGGCATGGTCAGACCCTGACTTATAGCGTATTTTCGCGACCGCTCTGGCCCGGTCTGGACTGGGCTAGTCCCGGGCGGGCACTGTTTTTGCGAGGCAGTCTAGAACGGGCTAGCCCAGTCCAGTCCGGTCCGACCCACATAGCAGGACCACCTTGGACCAGTGTGGGGAGAACTGGCGCATGCGCACTACAGTCAGCGGGGAAGGCGACCAGGAGCTTCTCGTGCTGCTGATAAGACATGAAACACCATGATGGCCGACCATAAGATTAAAGTATCACAGGCTGGTAGTTGTAAAGTCTTCAGCACAGGTTAAAAGGCGGACGACAATAAGGATATTGACAAGATGGACGCCTGCCGCCTCCACAGTTCAGTTCAGTACCGCCCACGTCGATCCCCAGCCAATAGGAACGACGAATGGGACGGGCCAGTCTCGATGTATTTTCGCGACCATCAGTCCACCCTGACCCGGTCCGGACTGGACTGAACCAGGGCGGTGAACGTCACGAAAATGCGCTATTATAGTGAGCTGCTGTGGGCCTTTGACAGACATTCATCTTCTGTTTATAAAGCATACAGCCTTGTTTCAGTTCCTACAACGTAACAATTGGTGTTTACGTATTAATAGTGTGGAAAGGGTGTGTATGAATTGATCGGGGCAAGCCTAATGCGGCATTATAGGGTGTTATATGCTGGTGATAAGGGGCCAGATGCTGAGAGTGAGCTAGGGCGCCTATCCTAGGCGCCTGTGGTAAGGCGAAACGCCCTCCCACCGCAATGCTCAGTCGAGATTGCTGCCTTAGTGGCACGCTAAAGGCGCTGAAAACTAAGGCATGGTCAGACCCTGACTTAAGTGAGCTGCTGTGGGCCTTTGACAGACATTCATCTTCTGTTTATAAAGCAAATAAAGCTTGTTTCAGTTCCTACAACGTAACAATTGGTTTTTACGTATTAATATGTTGCAAGGTGTGTATGAATTGATCGTGCAAGACTAATGCGGCATTATAGGGTGTTATATGCTGGTGATAAGAAATGTTGTGTTGTGTTGGTTAGGGCGAGCGGCGGGCGGGGGGGCCCGGTGTAGCGGTCTGGGGGGTTTTGGTTTAAATCCAAAAGGTTGTGTTTTCGGATGCCATGTAGCGCGCCAGAGGTACGATGTTTAAATTTTCATTTCACCCCGGGCCGCGCGGAGAGGCAACAGCTTGCTCCCGGCTCCTGCCTCACCCCAGCCGACCCCCCCACAGGCCGGAGATTTCCGTGGCGGATTAATTCGCCGTAGGATACTCTGGGTGGATTTAACCACTCATCTTCATCATTTATACATTTTTTTTCATCTTCACTGTCTTTCTTAAGTATATCTTTTCCCGTCTTATTACCCAGTAATGTGAAATATATAAGCACACCTCGATGAGAGACTAATCTTCTTGTAAATCAAGGAAGCGTAGCTTTGCTTGTTACTCAATCACGGGGAAGCGAGACCATAGCTGAGGCAGCGGCCTCTCTAAACCCTGCCTGTTGTTCTTCGTCGGGGTGGCAGCCTGTCCTCCACAATATCGGTGTAATGCATCCACCATGTAGCGACATGATTTGTTCTCCGTCAGGAAGCAGCCTAGCTGCCATTCCTCAGTCAAGAGGCAGCTCGGCATATCTCCCCATGTAGCGACCTCATTTTGTTCTCATTATTTATACATTATTTCTCACCTTCACTGTCTTTTTACGTATATCTTTTGCGTCTCGTTACACAGTAATTAATGTGAATTTAATATCAGCGTACTCGATGAGATACAATTACTGTACGAATCCTTAGTTGTAAAAAAAGGTAGCGTAGCTTTGCTGTTAAAATTTGGCCTTCCTTGTCTACCTAGTATACATGTAGCTATAGGTGGCAAGGCATGACAGGTTCTGGCTTTTCCGGTTTTTTCCCCTTACTGAATGAAGTTTAATTTCAGTGATTGCTTTTGTTTATATATTTGCTTCCTTTTAAATCTGAGGAAATCTTTGTATTGAAGTCTTTATCGGTATAGCTGGTATTTCAAAAGTAGCCTACTATTTAGCCTATAATTAACTTGAGCTTATCTAGAATGGAAATTCATTCTCACACAAAATGCACCATGCATATATGGTGAGCAGTAGTTGGTGGAAGTAAAAAAATCTGTTCTAGCTGACTCTTGTCACTTGAAATTTAGTCTAGACTACGGTAGCCGTTCCTATATGCCCTATAGTGAACCTGGAACTGTTGAGTACAGAAAGGTTTTATGCTTGAAATGTAATGTACACATCCTAAGGATGCAGAAAACTGCCGGATGCTAATTTGCATTTGTTGAGCAATTTTGCATAATTGCCCCTAGTTAGCATATTCTATTATCTTCCTTATTAAGCCGCCTATATAATTTTTTCAGAAACTGACGCATAGGAGAGTGATATGTTGAGTGTTTAAATGTAATCATTACTGAATATATATAAGCACACTCGATGAGAGACGAATCTTTTGTTATATTGTATTGATGCATGAGGGAAGAGCTCTCCCACGAGAGAGATGTAAAGATATGAAGAATGAAGTAAGATGAGAGACAGGAGGAGTGTGGATAGCTGATGGAGTAGCTCCTGTGGTAGTGTGCTGAGTGGAGGAATGACAGTCGTTGTGGCTGAAAGTGTAAAAATAATTCTTAGAGGGCGCGCATGATAGGATTATCCTGTAGGCATTGCCTGTAATTCACTTCATTTTTTTCATGTATCCAACCCATCCGTCCCTTATTGCTTTCTAACAAAAATTTTTTCTACTAGACTGAGGCGGTGGAACTGGTCTAAAAATAAACGGGTCGGCTTTATTTCCCCCTTTTTAAATATGGGAACGAAATTTACTCTCTTACACTAGAGGTACTTCATGCCTTACGTCAGTCATAAGCATGTAGTAGACTGTTTTAGTTTTCCACAATTGCCCCCCATATTCCTTCAAAATCCAAATGAAAACAGACATCTGGGCATGGGACTTTTCCTACATTTTGAATTAATTTCCACAGTTTAATTAAGAACCTCCTAAAAAAATAACTTGTATATCTCTCAGCACTGTACCCTTTTTTCACACCCTCTCTTCCCTCGAATTAATCTTCCATCGTAAAGTGCCATTGACCTCCGATGTCTGCACATTTTCCCTTTTTAGCATTAAATTAATCTTCCATCGAAAAGACCTCTTGTGTGCATGTGATACTATAATCCCTCTTGTAGCATACAGGGCCCTGAGCTATTCTCGTGGTCGGGGTGTATATGATTGATCAATTTATTCCTTAAATTGATGCACCTGTTGCCACTATCACTTCTAGTCCATTCCAGGCATCTAAGTTTCTATTGGGAAAGCTGTACTTGTGTTACTCCTACCGTAGATAACACTAAAGTCGCCAGGACAGTTTTTTCTATGTACAGACGTTTTAGTGCGTGTAATACTTACATTTCTACACCCATGATTTCAGGAAAGTTAGAAGGGCTATCTGGAGAGTCTTTTCATTTTGTGTCTGCATCTGTGTCATAAGAGATATGGCTATAAATGATCAAATTACAAAAATATCAACAGCGTTTGCGACCAACAATAAGGTCGCCATCTAGGGTTAGTATTTACTGAGTGTCCTCCCCACGTCGTCGTGCGCGCGAAAAAAAAAAAAGTTGCAAAATTTGAAACCGTATAAAATGCAGATACAAAGCATAAAACCGCTGAAACAGGGTAGATTATACAGTCATGATATAAACTACTGTTTTATCTTCAGTGGCAAAATACAAATTAGTAGCGATGCTAAATTCGTAATTTGGGGGGCTGGCGACCTATATGTTTCTACGGTACATGTTTCTTTTCTCAACTTTCCTTGTGTCCCTTCAAATATCCCGACTTTTTCTTCTCTTACTAGCAGGTTTTCTGTCAACTTTTTCCAAGCCATTTATTCTGTTAATACATATCTTGTTGTTAGGTTTCCTCTCCCCTTGTTCTTTCCAAAGGTTGGCAGTTGTCCTTTCCTCCTAGGGTTTAAAAATTTCAAAATAGACACCATCTTATTGCTAACCTTTGTATTATTTTCTTTTTTTTTACGTTCTTAATTTTTGATGGGAAACCACAAATTGTATGTAAACTCCATAGTTTTAGTTTCCGAGTAGTTGGGAGAGCTGCCGCTTGTTTCTTTTTTCTTCATGATGGCTGCGCGTCCAGGTAAAGGTGAGGTCAAAGTCAACTGGTATGCAAATTGATCCTTCCCCGGTCTTCTGTGCCTCTCATGATCCTTTGCACTGATACCATCATACCCATCAAAAAGGACATCTCTACTTTGTAGTTGACCAGACGATGTTTCATTATTGAAATCCAGTCAGACATTTCCACGACAACTCCATTGTGCACAGTGCTAATTGTTGATTTAAAGAACAATATGTTGATTTAGAATATTAAAATTTAAAACAGATTTTTGCTTTGATTTAGAACATATGCTATGTCAAATAAGGGAATATATTCGTTATTTCGTGACATACCTAATCAATATGCTAATTTGACAATTTATGGACAAAATAAAAATATACACAGTAGCATTTGCAGTTTTACATCATTGAGAACTTAAAACTTAGGTCTAGACACCCATAGGAAATTCTATAGGCGGCTTAATAAGGAAGATAATACGAATATGCTAACTAGGGTCAATTATGCAAATTGCTCAACAAATGCAAATTAGCATCTGGCGTTTCTGCATCCCTTTGGATGTGTACATTTCATTTCAAGCATAAAACCTTACTGTACTCAACAGTTCCAGGTTCACTATAGGGCATATAGGAACGGCTACCGTAGTCTAGACTAAAAATTTCAAGTGACAAGAGTCAGCTAGAAAAAGATTTTTTTACTTCCACCAACTAGCTGCTCACCATATATGCATGGTGCATTTTGTGTGAGAATGAATTTCCATTCTAGATAAGCTCAAGTTAAATTTTAGGCTAAATAGTAGGCTACTATGAAATACCAGCTATACCGTAACGACTTCAATACAAAGATTTCCTCAGATAAGAGGGAAACAAATATATAAACAAATGCAATCACTGAAAATTAAAACTTCATTCAGTAAGGGGAAAAACCGGAAAGCCAGAACCTGTCATGCCTTGCCACCTATAGCTACATGTATACTAGGTAGACAAGGAAGGCCAAATTTTAACAGCAAAGCTACGCTACCTTTATTTAAACTATAGGATTCGTACAGTAATTGTATCTCATCGAGTACGCTGATATTAATTCACATTAAATTTCTGTGTAACGAGACGCAAAAGATATACGTAAAAAGACAGTGAAGGTGAGAAATAATGTATAAATAATGAGAACAAAATGAGGTCGCTACATGGTGAGATATGCCGAGCTGCCTCTTGACTGAGGAATGGCAGCTAGGCTGCTTCCTGACGGAGAACAAAATCATGTCGCTACATGGTGAGATGCATTACACCCATATTGTGGAGGGACAGGCTGCCACTGACGAAAAACAACAGGAGTTGAGAGAGGCCGCTGCCTCAGCTATGGTCTCGCTTCCCCCTGATTGGTAACAAGCAAAGCTACGCTTCCTTGATTTACAAGAAGATTCGTCTCTCATCGAGTGTGCTTATATATATTAAAATTACTGGGTAATAAGACGCAAAAGATATACTTAAGAAAGACATGAAGATGAGAAAAATGTATAAATGATGAAGATGAGTGGTTAAATCCACCCAGAGTATCCCACGGCGAATTAATCCGCCACGGAAATCTCCGGCCCTGGGGTCGGCTGGGGTGAGGCAGGAGCCGGGAGCAAGCTGTTGCCTCTCCGCGCGGCGGGATGAAATGAAAAGTAATCATCGTACCTCTGGCGCGCTACATGGGATCCGAAAACACAACCTTTTGGATAACCAAACCTCCCAGACCGCTACAGCGGCAGGTGCTCCGCCCGCACTAAAATGTTGTACTATTATACGGTATTATCAAACTACCAGATGATTTTAGGAAAAGCTGAATATACCATCATCTTCACGAGACATTAGTGCATATCATGAATGTTAAAACTTGCAGTAAACTATACTATAATAAATAATGAGAGCAAAATGAAATCGTGTATAAACTTTTTTTTCACCTTTTTTTATTCTCTTCTCCTTATTCCTGGAATGTTGCTTGCATTAAATTTTCACTCACTGTCCCGGAAATCGGCACACCTTAACGATTATCATGGTGTATGGCACGTCCTAATGCAAAAATATATAAGTGGTCAAAACTGCGTTGAACGTCAAACTTGTGATGAAACAGCTTTTGGCGGGGGAGAGCGGTGTGTCCTTGCCCCTAAGTGCTTGTTAGGGAGGGAGGACAACATTCCTTGCTTCAGCAGGACGTGTTCAAGCCTTGTGATTGGTCGAAGCTGCCTAAGCAGCGCTCAGATAGGCAACGTGATTGGCTAGTAGGATTCTCGGACCACGCCCACGCCATAGGCTTTTTGGGGGTGTAAGGCAGTGCAAAAGCGCCTGAACTTTCGACTGTACATGGGCTTTAGTCGGTGCGTTAGCCGGGCCGTTACAAAAGCGCCTGAAGACGGGTAAGGCGCTCTTTTCGCCTTACCTCTATGGCACTTCTCAGCATCTCCCCCCTGGTGACTAGGGTATCTATATGAAAGAGGGTAACGCCATTCATAGCCTATGTTAAATGCTACTGGGCGCCATCTTAGCGCAGGGCCTCTTCATTCACCCAAGACCCGGGGAAGCTCTCAAGGCATGCCCGCAGTATATCATGTTATAACAGTATAAAGGATATACTTTTTATCTTCGGAAATGTTTGTTCTATAAGATTATCACATAAAAACACAGTAAAACCCCATTAAAAAAAGGGCCATTATGAGACTGAAGAAATATGCATGAACTTAAAATTCACTTAAATGCATCGTCATGTAAACTTTGTGGGATAACATATTACTGGAAGATATCAATAGAAGAGAATTTTATTAGCTTTCCATTGATATATTTCGTTTTCTGATAAATGCAGTAGTACCTTGCAAAAAATTAGCGTTAACTAAAAAAATCGCGCGCAGGCCGCTCTCTGTGATGACTGTGTTCACAAATAATCAAATATATATTGGATATATATCCCCTTTTTATGCACCCTTAATAACAATTTTTCTATGTTTTAACTTTTAATAGTAAATTAAAGGAAAATTCATAGTTTCCAACCCAACCAACGATTTTCTGATGCAACCTTATGTATATAATAAGGCGCATCAGAAAATCGTTGGTTGGGTGAAACTATAAATTGACCAAATTAAATTTTACTAAATACTCAGTAGATAAGGAATAACTTAATTACTTGCCCAAAATGACTCAAGTTAGCTGGAAGCTTCTCTCCACCTGTTTCCTGGCCCTGCCTGCTCTCACGCTCAGTGCTCGGGCTGAGGGCGAGTGCTGGGGAGATCATCCTGAGCCTCCAAGTCACTTCTGACACAATCCCCACTTCTAACACTATCAGTATCCAGTGTATCCACACTCATACTCCTACTCCTAGGCGACGGAGATGGCGACAAAAACTTGTCCATTCTGGTTAAATTTGCAAATTTTCAGAAGCAAAAATAGGCTTAATAAAGGGCGTTTAGTAAATAAATGGCTATTTTCCCTTCTGTCTAATTTGTAATTTCAGTAATTTCAAATTTGTCTTATTTTTTGCAGATTGTGCTCATATAATTAGCGTTTTACTAAACCTAATTATATGAGCACAATCTGCAAAATATAAGACAAATTTGAAAATACTAAAATTACAAATTAGACAGAAGCAAAAATAGCCGTTTTTTTTTTACTAAACGCCGTTTATTAAGCCTATTGTTATCCTATATATAAGTTAATAAACCCGTTTATTAACCACAATAGACACTGGGTTTGTGGTTACTAACCACAACCACTGCCATAACCAGTGTCTATTTTTCTAATTTGTGCAATCTTAGTACTTCACTAACACAACAACAGTATATGTAGTGAATTAGTAATCACACACACGGCCAGCGTAGTGAGCGTACCATTTCAATCCCAAGTTCCAGAACGCACTGACTGAGTGAGTGACTGTGCTACACTAGCTACAACACTAGCTAGCGATGATTGGACGATGCCTGCTTGGTCTTGGTACGAAGACCGTTTTCTCGCAATTGAAAACTGAAAACTGTTTCTGCGACAAAAAAAACAAAAAAGCTTGGTAGGGGCCGAAAAAAATAAAACAGTCCAAAACATGCAAACAATATCACAAAGCAGTATAAATACATTTCAGCAAGTGTTATTGGAGTGGTCTTCGTAATCCAAGACGGTGCTTGGACGACAAAAAAAAACGGCTCATTGGCAGTTGGCAGTGTCGTCTCCACCATATTTGGTGGGAACTTATGTTCACGCCCGGGGACTTGCCATTTTGAAGGTGTGATCGTCACAATTATTGCGATTGCGTTTCAAAATTTGGCGGTCCGCAACCCGCAATTCCGCATTTTTTCAGGCATCCGTAATTGCGCAATTCCGCAACCGAAAGACCCATTCTGCAAGTTATTGCGATTGCGCTTTAAAATTTTGGCGGTCCGCATTCGCAATTCCGCATTTTTCAGGCATCTGTAATTGCGCAATTCCGCAACCGAATTACCCTTCCGCAAGTTGCGAATTGCGGGCTAAAATGCGGAATGCCCACCTCTGCACTTTACCATACCCCAAATAAACTCAAACCACTCTTAACAACCCAACACACTACCACATACCTTAACATACTTAAAGTCACCCAAACACACTCTATTACCTTAAAAAAACACACTCACACACCCACACGTAAATGATATGACAGAAGGAGTGAACAGTTATATGATTTATTCGCTGATGATGCTAAATTACTAAGAAAAGTAGAAAGTAAAGAGGACTGTGAGGATTTACAAAAGGATCTAGATAAGATTTTCAGATGGAGTCAAATATGGGAAATGGAGATTAATGCCAAAAAGTGTAAAGTGATGGAAATGGGCAAATAGCAAAAAGAGACAGAGGGGGGAAAGTAATTCGGATGGGAAACCGAATGGATAATCAAAACAAAGGTCGAAAAAAGATCTGGGAGTATGGATTAAGGACAATTTGTCCCAGAGAAACATATAAACAAGATCACAGGAGAAACATATACCAGTTGCTGAGGAATATAAAAATGGCATTCAAATATCGGATGAAGAGATGATCAAGAAATTGATAACATCTCTGATTCGACCAAGGTTGGGATAATCGGCAGTGATTTGGTCACCACATAAAAAGAAGGATATAAGGAAGATTGAGAGAATACAAAGAGCAGCCCAAAAAAAAGGCTCCAGCCTGAGAAAATTTAACATATGAAAAAAAAGACTTTCAAGACTAAAACTCCCGACACTTGAGAAAAAAAGAGAAAGGGGAGATTTTATTTGCCGGGATAGAGCATCAATGGGTCTGGAAAAAATTGATAGAAATTATCTGTTTGTGTGGGACGACAGAAAATACAAGAGGTTTATGAGAAGAATTGAAAAGGACAGCATGCAAGAGGGATATAAAAAAATACAGCTTCCGTATAGAAGCATAGAAGCCTGGAAAAACCCCTTGATGCAAAAGTGATTAATGCAAGAAGTTTCAGGAACTTCAAAGACAAACTGGATAATAGTAGATTTGGAGACGGGACAGTACGAGCATAGCTCTTTTCCTGTATGTTACAACTAGGTAAATACACACAAACACCCCGCCGATTTTGGGTTTGTGTCATCAGCTGTGGTCGGTTGTTGATGTTTATACGTATTTCCCGCCAAATACAGACTTTTTGTCGCGCGGCGCTGATTGGTTGAAGCGGAGGTGGGGGCACAAAAGAAGGGGTTAGCCTTACTGTCCCCTTACACGAGGCTAAAGATGACGTCCGAAATGCTTCCTTAGTAGTCTTCTTAGCCCGGTATAACTAAGTCGGTTTAGGACGCTAAGAGAGTGTAGTTTAGAGCCCCTCGAAAATCCCCACCCAGGAGAGGAGGAAGAGGAGGGTTGGGCATTTTCGAAGGGGCTCTAAACTACACCCTCTTAGCGTCCCCAAGACCGACTTAGCTATACCGGCTAAGAAGACTACTAAGGAAGCATTTTCGGGCGTCATCTTAGCCTCGTGTAAGGGACAGTAAGGCCAACCCCCTTTTTAGTGCCACCACCTCCGCTTCAACCAATCAGCGCGCGCGACACAAGTCCCGTATTTGGCGGGAAATACGTATAAACATCAACAACAGACCACAGCTGATGACACAAAAACATCGGCGGGGGGTTTGTGTGTGAGTGTGTTTTTGAGGGTAATAGAGGTATTTGGGTGGGTTTAAGTATGTTAAGGTATGTGGTAGTGTGTTAGGGGTGTTTAAGAGTGTGTTTGAGTTTATTTGGGGTATGGTAAAGTGTGGTAGAGTGTTTTTTTCAGTGTAGCGACCTTAGAGCAGCCCAATAGGGCGGGCACTCGTGGAGATGATGGGTCCCTCATTTTTCCGCCGTTTGTCCTGTGATTTGAGTTGCCAGATATGCATTTCTGCTACAGTAAACAAGTGCAGTGTCACCACGCCGAGGGAGTCTCTCCCTTCTCTCTCTTTTCCTCTTCTCTCTCTCTCTCTCTCTCTCTCTCTCTCCTCTCTTCCTCTCTCTCTCTCTCCTCTTTTTTTTTTTTATTATTTCTTCTCCCTCCTCTTCCTTCTCCCTTTTCACCTCCACAACACACATCATAGCCAGTATGGGGATATTATCGTGAATAACGAAACTTTTTTTTTCTGGTGAGTTTTGATGTTTAAAAATTAATCTGCTAACCGTTTTCTGTCGCAAATCATATCTATTCCACCCAGCCCACCCCTATATATATAGTATTATATATATATATATATATATAATTAATATAAAATATATAAAATTTATATTTTTAATATATATATATATATTTTTAAATATATATATATATTATATATATATATTTTATATATTTTATATATATATATATATATATATATTATATATATATATAATTATATTATATATATATATATATATATTATATTATATAATATATGGGATATATATATATTTTATATATATATATTAATATATATATATTATATATATATAAATTTATATATATTTAATTATATATATATATTATATATATATTTATATATTTTATATATATTATATTTATTATATTATATAATATAGATATATAATAATATATATATATATATATTATTATATAAAATATATAATATATATACATAGTGTATTATAACATTCTAATATACTGGGGACGAAGGAGGGGGGGGGGAGGGGCAATCCCCCTTCCACTCTTTAGACTTCGTCACACCATCACTAACGGCTCGGGGCAATGGAAGGAGACGGGAAGGACTGAAGGAAGACACTTAACTGCTGTGCACGGCTTTTATTTCCCCACACTACTCTACTATGTACAAAGTCACCAATACAATGTACACCACTGTAACAGGCAAACGTCTCTCAAAGGGCGCCGCCCTTTGAGCCACTGGGTCACTGTCTCTCAAACGTGCACGGCCTCCACACACTAGAGTCACTGTCTCTCACACAGTGCACGACCTCCATACAACCGAGTCACTGTCTCTCACAAGGGCGCCGCCTTGCCCGGCACAACTTGTGTATCACCACGCGCTACACATTCACCCAGTCTTTCACCCCAACACAACACAAGTCAGTCTCTCACGTGAGGGCGCCGCCCTTGGAGCCGTGACCCCACCCCACAGTCGCCGCCACTGAGCCTGAAGGCCACGCCATGCCCAAGACCAGGGCCACTCTCGTCCCCTTCCAAACAGAAGAGAGAGACGCGCCTTTTCAGGGCGGGGTTTTTGCGGGGCGCAGTGGTCACGGTAAATCCTGGGCGGGAGCGCCTGTCCACCCGACGTGGCTGTGTTTCTGCTACTCCATCCTGCTCCGCCAGGCCATCACCACGTCGGTTCCCCCCCATTCTCTGGGCAAATGGGAGGAAAACGACGTGGCGACCCGAACCGTGTGTCGAACCCCCGCCAGCGAGACCCCAGAGGTAGAGACGAAGGACCCTTGCCTTGTTCGTCAGTAGCAGCGAACAAGGCCCTTCGTAACACTACTATATATAGTCTAAAATATATAATATATAACCAATAATATAAACCAGCACAGGGCTCTGTCACGCCGGACTAGAACCCTCCTGGGGAGAGACAAGGAGAGGTATGTCAGGAGTCTCGCTGAAGATGTCGAGGGTCATTTGAACGCTAATGACCTCCGACCCGCCTACCGAGCCCTGAAGAAGCTCCGTTCGAAGTCTCCTTCTCGGGCGAGTGCTATTCGAACAGCAGATGGGCGCCTCGTGTCGGACATGGATGGGCAGATGGCTCGTTGGGCTGAGTACTTTGGGCAGTTGTTCACGGTGGACCCTCCAACTGAGCAGCTTCACACCACTGGGTTACAAGCAGGGGGATGCCAATCCTCCCATTGACGAAAGCGCACCCTCTCTTGACGAAGTCAGAGAGGCTGTAGCAAATTTGAGGGGTGGAAAGGCAGCTGGTGTTTGTAATATCAGTGCGGATTCCTCAAAGCTGGGGGTGAGGCCATGATCCACGGGTTGCATGCTGTCCTGACTGCCGTGTGGCAATCAGGTACCATTCCTCCTGACTGGAAAAGGGGGCTTTTCGTCCCTATCTGGAAAGGGAAAGGGGACCGTCAGGACTGCAACAATTACCGCGGTATTACACTGCTCAGCGTACCAGGCAAGGTGCTTGCCCATCTATTGCTGACACGGGATTCGCAGCCATCTGGTGAAGCATCAGAGGGCCTCAGCAGTCTGGGTTTTACGCCTGGTAAGTCAACAACGGGACCGTATCCTAGCGCTTCGTGTCCTGGTGGAACGCCCACGTGAGTTTCGACAGGGGATGCTTGCAGCCTATGTTGATCTCAAGAAGGCGTTTGACTCAGTGCATCGTGGTCACTCTGGGATCTTCTGCGACTTCGAGGGATTCCTGCAAGGACTATTGTTGATAACTGGTCTGTATTCTGGGACTGAGAGTGCTGTGAAGTGGGGGCAGGTGTATCCGGCTTTTTTTCCTGTGAATACAGGAGTGAGGCAAGGGTGCGTCCTTGCCCCATCACTTTTTAACGCTTGTATGGACTGGGTATTGGACAAGGTTGTAGATCAAAGTGATTGTGGAGCATCCGTTGGCAACACCAAGATCACTGATCTTGTTTTTGCCGATGATGCAGTAATCTTTGCTGAGTCGCTGGAGGTCCTAGTGATGGCTCTCCCAGGCGCTGCACGAGGAGGCAAAAACCTTTGGGACTTGAGGTCTCCTGGCTCAAGACCAAGGTCCAGGTGTTTGGAGACTTACTAGATGAAGCGTACAGTCTGTTCATGCTTCTTCTCTTCTTTCTAGGTGGGGAGCTAAACCACGGTTTTCAGTCGCAGAGGTGTGATGCGTTGTGGCCGAGGACATTGAGATCTTGGAAAGTTTACTACCTTGGTAGCGCAGTCCATAATGACGGCGGTCCGTCAAGAAGTCTTACGGGGATTGGCATAGCCCACGGTGTTATGGCCCTCGCTCGCGGGAGTATTTGGCGTTGTCGGTACCTGTGCAGGAGGACAAAGATCCGGATCTTCAAATCGCTTGTGATCCCTGCCCTTACTCTATGGTTGTGAGACATGGACACTAAATAGTGACTTGAAGAACGAATCAAATGCCCTTTTGGGGATAAGTGTCTTCGCAGAATCATGGGGGATCGCTGGGATGATTACGTGTCAAATCAGCGATTGCACCGTGAGACTGAATCGTGGCCTATTACCTGCATAGTCCGTCAGCGCCAACTTCGGCTATATGGGCATGTGGCACGCTACCCTGAAACCGATCCTTCCCATCGGGTTTTATCTGTAAGAGACAATCCGGCGTGGAGGAGCCAAGGGGGCGCCCACAAGGCTCGTGGCTGGGGCAAGTTGATGGTTTCTTGTCGAGAGCTGCTTGGGATGGGAAAGGAGCCCGCATGGGAACTCGCGCGTGGTGACCCTCGGGAGTGGCGTCGTAGGGTGGGCGAGGCGACGCGCCCCCCGGCGTATGCCCCCAATGATTGATTGATTGAATAATATAACCATTGTTGTTATGGTGACGAAGAAAATTGCGGGGTAAGACGCCCCCCAAACCCTGCCCTTTGTTTTTCACTCACTGCACTGTCCTAGGCGGAGGAAAAATGCTTCCGAAAAGTCCAACTAGCGCTAAGATGGTCTTAGTCCCCTAAGATGGTCTTAGTATTTTTCGAAAATGCCCCCCGAGGAGAGGAGAGGACCTACGAGCTTGAGTTGAGTTGGGATCACCCAGTTTATGCTGTCGGTAAAGCCTTTTGGGCCGGCGTTTCCCCCAACATTGTAGTATTCTGTTGGGAGAGAAGCAAAAAATAGGTTTTTTCATTTTCCCCTCATTCCTCTTCCCGCATCACATTCATACGGGGTCCCCCCTCACTGAGGGGCCCCTGCCTCCATTCTCTCTCAAGCGTGCTCTCCAAGAATCATTTACACTTTCAGCCACAGGACTGTCCTTCCACTCACACAAACCCCAGCAGGTACT
>JACEEZ010020452.1:143888-146388 GCA_016584305.1 Chionoecetes opilio | reverse complement strand
AGAAATCTACAGAATCAAAATCTACATCAATCTGAGACTTCATTACCTTGTGGCCTAATAGTGAGAGGTTACTGCAGTGCATTTTTTAAGCCAATCTTACTTCTTATGCTTAACTACCACCACCTACTACTACTACCTCTACCACCACTACATGGAGACGACCACTACAATCTTACTTACTACGATTTACATCACCGCACGGCCACTGTCGGCCACCCATGTGCTCGGGGCAGAGCTTCGTGACGTCACTGCATGCTATTTATAAAGGTTTCTGTATGTTAGTCTCCCGAACTAAATTGGCTCACCCCTCTTTTTTATATTATTCTCCTACTGTCTTCTTTATAGGGACTGGCAACTAAGCGGGATTGGTGTTACCATTTTTGTTGTGCCCTTGGCCAGTTCCTTGTGATGTAAAAAAAAAAAAAAAAAAAAAAAAAAAAAAAAAAAAAGTTAGAATCTCTGTTATTCTGCCTCAATGGAATCCAAGAGTTTGTTAGATAGAACAAATATTTTAATAGAGAATCAATTAGCTCTTCCCTAAAAAAATGGTAAAAAATTGCCTTAAATCAATGAAATAAATGCAAGATGGTTATTTCAATCCTTCTAATCCCTTCAAGCCCAGATTTTTCCTTAACATAATCGTCTGTCAGCCATACAATTACGAAAAGTAACTGAATATATCAAATAAGTTAGTGGGCAAGGATACTAAACAGGTCATAGCTATAAAATATTACTTATATTCACTAAAAATCGTCTAATGGTAGTCATATTACAAGAAAAATTACGTTCTGGGCCTCAAGGGTTGCAAGGAATCCAATGCTTTTATATAGGAGATGAATGCTTATAATACACAATTCGATCCTATTCTATAATTTCTATTCAGTGGAACCTATATTGATCGCCCTTAATGGAATCCAATGCTGCTTAATCAATGGGATACAATACTATTAAATCCCTTCACGCCCAGATCTTTCCTTTGCTATAAAAAAAATCTGATGTTGTTAGCCATAAAATTACGAAAAGTAACTGAATATACCAAATTAGTTAGTGGACAAGGATAACAAATATTGATATAACATATTGACATAAAATAACGATATAAAATATTGCTTTCCTATATTCACTGAAAATCGTCAAATGGTACCCAAATTACAATGGCGATTATGTTCTGGGCCTCAAGGGGGTAATACACAATAAGAACATACGAAAATAAGGAAGCTACAAGAGGCCGCGAGACCTACACGTGGTAGTTCCTGTTACTTAACACTACCTACATCCACCTTTCATCCCCATCCATAACACTGTCCAGCCTCCTTTTAAAGCTCCCTAATGACTCCGCACTAACTACCTGTCTACTGAGTCCATGCCAATCACTTACCACCCTATTTGTGAACCAGTTTTCTCCCTATTTCTTTATCAAATCAACGTTTTTCCAGTTTGAATCCGTGCTTCTTGTTCTACCCTGGTTACTAGCCGCAAGAACTTTTCCTACTTCGCCATTATTGTATCCATTTAACCCCTTGAGACCCAGACAGTAATTTCCATTGTAATTTGAGTACCATTAGACGATTTTTAGTGACTATAAGCAATATTTTATAGCTATGACCTGTTTAGTATCCTTGTCCACTAACTACTGTGATATATTCAGCTATATTTCGAAATTTTATGGCTCGACAACATAAATTTGTTTTTATAGCAAAGGAAAGATCTGGGTGTGAAGGGGTTAATTTGAGTACCATTAGACGATTTTTAGTGTCTATAAGCAATATTTTATAGCTATGACCTGTTTAGTATCCTTGTCCACTAACTACTGTGATATATTCAGCTATATTTCGAAATTTTATGGCTCGACAACATACATTTTTGTTTTTATAGCAAAGGAAAGATCTGGGCGTGAAGGGGTTAAGACTTCTATCAGATCGCTCCTTACTCTACGCCACTCGAATTTGGCACTATTATAAAGGCTCCTGCATGTTGGAGCCTTATTATTATGCCTCGTTGGAATTCAAGACTTTGTTATATAGAAGAATTATTTATATAAACTAGGAAATAGACGTCCACACTAAAGATGTGGAACGTGTCCAAGCTCGCACAGGCTAAAGTCAACTTTTTCAAATACCCTCACCTTCAAAAATACTTCTATTACAACCTAACCTAACCTAACCATACCTAACCTTCTGCCTAACCTGTCTGTCTGGTCTGTCTAACCCAACCTAACCTTCACCATTCCCTTCTTTGATTTTCTTTACTTTTTACATAGATAAGAAAAGTGCCAAATTGTTCTTGAAAAAAGTTCTAAAAAAAATGGTGTGGTGATGGCGGTGGTGGTGATGGTGGTTGTTGTTGTGGTGGTGATGATGGTGGTGGTGGTAGTGGTGGTGGGGGTGATGGGTGGTGGTGGTGGTGGTGTGGTGGTGTGGTGGTGGTGTGGTGGTGGTGTGGTGGTGGTGGTGGTGGTGGTGGTATTTCATAATTGTTATATGCGAATGTCCAAGCTCCC
>JACEEZ010020452.1:131388-133888 GCA_016584305.1 Chionoecetes opilio | reverse complement strand
CTGCCACCACTACCCCCCCCCACCCCCTTTTACCACCCCCACTACTACCTCAAACCCCCTCAGCCATTCCCCCCTTTCTACCCCCCAATACCCCCCCCAAAACCCTCCCTTCCCACCACCACTACTACCTCAACCCCCTCAGCCATCCCCCTCCCAATACCATCACCCCCACCCTCCCTTTACCACCCCAAAACTACCACCACCACCTCAGGGCCCTCCCTCTACTTTCCACCAAACCCCCCTCAGCCATCCCCTCTACCCCCATACCACCCCAGCCCCCTTTCCCCCCTTCCCAAATACCAAACCCCCACCTCAGCCAAACCCCTCTACTACCAATACTACCACCCCCCCCATCCCTTTACCACCACCAAAAAATACCACCACCACCTCAGCCCTCCCCCCTTACTCCCCCTCACCCCCTCAGCCCTCCCCTTTTATACCACCCCCCCACCTCAGCCATCCCCCCTACCACCACCACTACCACCATCCCCTTTTACCACCACCAATACTACCATCACCACCCCAGCCATCCCCTTACTGCCAAAAAACTACCCCCCCACACCATCCCTTCTTTTTTTTTCCCCCACCAATACTACCCTCACCCCCTCCGCCACCCCCCTAAAAAAACCAAATACCCCACCCCCCAAACCCCTTTTACCCACCCCCTATACCCACCACCCAGCCATCCCCTTTTACGCCAACATAACCCCCCCCCACCCCCTTTACCCCCACCAAATAATACCATTTACCCCCCCCAGCCCTCCCCCCTTTCTACCACCACACCTAGCCCCCCCCTCTACTAACCCCTACTACCAAAACCCCCCCCATCCCTTCTACCCCCACCACTAAATACCCCACCACCTCCCGCCCTCCCCCCTACTACCATCACACCCAGCCCTCCCCCCTTTCTACCACCACCAACCCCCCAGCCAATTCCCCCCTACCACCACCCCTCCCCCCATCCCTTCTAACCCCCACCACTACTACCAAAAACCACCCTCCCGCCATCCCCTCTCCCGGGCCCAAACTAACCCCCCCCCCAAACCCCTTCTACCACCACCACACTACCATTTAAAACCTCAGCCCTCCCCCCTCTACTACCACTAAACCCCCCCCACCCTCCCCCCTACCACCACCAATTTCTACCTTTACCCCAGCCATCCCCCCTACTGCCAACCCCTACCACCCCCACCACCCTTTTACACCAAACCCCTACTACCATCACCACCCAGCCATTTCCCCCCTTTACCAACAAAACCCCCCCCACCCTCCCCTTTTACCACCACCACTACTACCAAACACCACCTAAGCCATCCCCTCTAAAACCAAAAACTACCACCCCCCCCACCCCCTTTTCCCCCCACCCCTACTACCCCACCACCTCAGCCATCCCCCTATACCAAAAACTACCACCCCCCCCACCCTTCTACCAAACCCCCCTACTACCAAACACCAAACCCCAGCCATCCCCTCTACACCAACAATACCCCCCCCCCAAATCCTTTACCCCCAAACCACTACACCATAACCCCCCTCAGCCATCCCTCCCATCCACCCCACCATCCCTTTAAACCCCCACAACTATTTCCACACCACCTCAGCCATCCCCCCAACCACCACAAACCCCCCCCACCATCCCCCCTACCACCAACCCCAAAACCACCCACCCCAGCCACCCCCCAACACCCCCACTACCCCCCCACCATCCCTTTTACACCCCCAATACTACCATTTACCCCCTCAGCCCTCCCCCCTACTAAACCCCTAAACCCCCATCCCTTCTACCACCACCCTACTTCATCACCACCTCAGCCACCCCTTATACCACCCCTACCACCCCACCCTCCCTTCTACCACCACCAAACCAAATACTACCAAACACCACCTCAGCCATCCCCCTTTCTACCACCACTTCCACCCCACCCTCCCTTCTACCACCACCACTACTTTCATCACCACCTCAGCCCTCCCCTCTACTACCACCCCCAACCCCTCCCTTTACCACCCCCACTACTACCAGGGTTTTAAATCCGTGAACAAACAATACCCAAATCCTAAAGAGATAGATAAAATTTTTTGGGATCCCACGGGTTGTGTGAAGTTGTAAACCCCATTGTATTTTATAAAAAAAGCGCCAGTAGTAGTAGTAGTATAAGTTTGTAGTGTAGTAGTAGAGTGTAGGAGTAGTAGTAGTAGTTAGTAGTAGTGGGTGGTAGTAGTAGGGGTAGTAGTAGTAGGGAGAGTAGTATAGGGAGTGTAAATAGTTAGTGTAGTTTGTAGTGGGGAAAGGGGGGGGAGCAGTAGTAGTTGTAGTAGTAGTGGGAGTAGTAGTAGTAGTAGTAGTGGTTTGTAGTAGTAGTAGTAGTAGTAGTAGTAGTATAGTAGGAGTAGTAGTAGTAGTAGTGTAGTAGTAGTAGTAGAGTAGTAGTAGTAGTAGTAGTAGAGAGTAGTAGGATATAGATAGTAGTGGTAGTAGTAGTAGTAATAGTTTGTAGTAGTA
>JACEEZ010020452.1:121388-123888 GCA_016584305.1 Chionoecetes opilio | reverse complement strand
GTCGTAATATTCGCTTTTAAGTCGTAATGTTCGCTTTTAAGTCGTAATGTTCGCTTTTAATTCGTAATATCCGCTTTTAAGTCGCAATGTTCGCTTTTAAGTCGTAATATTCGCTTTTAAGTCGTAATGGTCGCTTTTAAGTCGTAATATTCGCTTTTAAGTCGTAATGTTCGCTTTTAAGTCGTAATGTTCGCTTTTAAGTCGTAATATTCGCTTTTAAGTCGTAATGTTCGCTTTTAAGTCGTAATATTCGCTTTTAAGTCGTAATGTTCGCTCTTTTAAGTCGTAATGGTCGCTTTTAAGTCGTAATGTTCGCTTTTAAGTCGTAATATTCGCTTTTAAGTCGTAATATTCGCTTTTAAGTCGTAATGTTCGCTCTTTTAAGTCGTAATGTTCGCTTTTAAGTCGTAATGTTCGCTTTTAAGTCGTAATGTTCGCTTTTAAGTCGTAATTTCTCTTTTAAGTCGTAATTTCTCTTTTAAGTCGTAATTTCTCTTTTAAGTCGTAATTTCTCTTTTAAGTCGTAATTTCTCTTTTAAGTCGTAATCTCTCTTTTAAGTCGTAATTTCTCTTTTAAGTGGTAATATTCGCTTTTAAGTCGTAATTTCTCTTTTAAGTCGTAATTTCTCTTTTAAGTCTTAATTTCTCTTTTAAGTCGTAATTTCTCTTTTAAGTCGTAATCTCTCTTTTAAGTCATAATCTCTCTTTTAAGTCGTAATTTCTCTTTTAAGTCGTAATTTCTCTTTTAAGTCGTAATTTCTCTTTTAAGTCGTAATTTCTCTTTTAAGTCGTAATTTCTCTTTTAAGTCGTAATTTCTCTTTTAAGTCGTAATATTCTCTCTTTTAAGTCGTAATTTCTCTTTTAAGTCGTAATTTCTCTTTTAAGTCGTAATATTCTCTTTTAAGTCGTAATATTCTCTTTTAAGTCGTAATTTCTCTTTTAAGTCGTAATTTCTCTTTTAAATCGTAATTTCTCTTTTAGTTATTTCCTTTAGTCGTAATTTCTCTTTTAAGTCGAATACTCCTTTTTAAGTCGAAATATTCTCTTTTAAGTCGTAATTTCTCTTTTAAAGTCGTATTTCTCTTTTAAGTCGTAATTTCTCTTTAAGTCGTAATTTCTCTTTTAAGTCGTAATATTCTCTTTTAGCTGTATATTCTATTATCGAATTATATTTTAAGTATAAGTATTCCTTTTAAGTCTAATTTCTCTTTTAAGTCGTATTTCTCTTTTAAGTCGTATACTTTCTTTTACGTAATATTATCTATTAAGTCGTAAATTCTCTTTTAAGTCGTATATTTATATGTTAGTCTATATTTTCTTTTAAGTCGTATTTCGTTTTAGAGTCGTAAGTTTTTAGTAGTATAGTAGTGAATATATAGTGTAATATTAGTCGTATCGTATATATCGAATTCACTTATAGTCGTATATTACTTAGTAGTCTAAGACATATGTAGTAGTAGTATAGATAGTATTAGTAGAGTGTATATACTTTAGTAGTATATAATAAAGCAATTCAAGTAGTAGTAGTAGTAGTAGTAGTAGTAGTAGTAAATGTAGTAGTAGTAGTAGTAGTAGAGCGTAGTAGTAGTATGTAGTAGTATAGTGTAGTAGTAGTAAGAGTAGTAGTAGTAGTAGAGTATAGTATAGTAGTAGTAGTTAGTAGTAGTAGTAGTAGTATAGTAGTATGTAGTAGTATAGTAGTAGAGCATAGTAGTAGTATTAGTAGTAGTAGTAGTATGTATGTAGTAGTAAGATAGTAGTAGTAGTAGTAGTATAGTAGTAGTAGTAGTAGATAGTAGTAGTAGTAGTAGTAGTAGTAGAATTAGTAGAGTAGTAGTATAGTAGTAATAGTAGTTAGTAGAGTAGTAGTAGTAGTAGTAGTAGTAAGTAGTAGTAGTAGTAGTATAGTAGTAGTAGTAGTAGTAGTAGTAGTAGTAGTAGTAGTAGTAGTAGTATAGTAAGAGCAGTAGTAGTTAGTAGTAATAGTGTAGTAGTAGTAGTAGTAGTAGTATATAGTAGTAGTAGTAGTAGTAGTAGTAATAGTAGTATGTAGTAGTAGTAGAGTATAGTAGTATGTAGTAGTCAGTAGTAGTAGTAGTAGTAGTAGTAGTAGTAGTAGACAGTAGTTAGTAGGTAGTAGTAGTAGTAGTAGTAAGAGCAGTAGTAGTAGTAGTAGTAGTAGTAGTAGTAGTAGTAGTAGTAGTAGTAGTAGTAGTAGTAGTAGTTGTAGTAGTATAGAGCAGTAGTAGTAGTAGTAGTAGTAGTAGTAGTAGTAGTAGTAGTAGTAGTAGTAGTGTAGTAAGAGCAGTAGTAGTAGTAGTAGTAGTAGTAGTAGTATAAGTAGTAGTAGTAGGTTAGTAGTAGTAGTAGTAGTAGTTACTAGTAGTAGTAGTAGTAAGAGAGCAGTAGTAGTATAGTAGTAGTAGTAGTAGTATAGTATAGTAGTGTAGTAGTTAGTAAGTAGTAGTAGTAGTAGTAGTAGGTAAGTAGTAGTAGTCA
>JACEEZ010020452.1:101392-115250 GCA_016584305.1 Chionoecetes opilio | reverse complement strand
TTTAGAAGAAAATTTTTTAAAAAAATTAAAAATAAATGATTACCTATCAAAAGCTTTGGACAAATCCATAAATGCTACAAATGCTTTATCATTATTTTTTGTATAAGAATGAACAGTTTCTTTTAGAAGGAAACAAGCATCATTGGTTGACATGTTTGCACAAAAACCCAACTGTTTATGGCTAAAATAGTAGTAGGATAAAATAATAGTAGTAGTAGTAGTAGTAGTAGTAGTAGTAGTAGTAGTAGTAGTAGTAGTAGTAGTAGTAGTAGTAGTAGTAATAATATAGTAGTAGTACGTATAGTAGTAGTAGTAGTAGTAGTAGTAGTAATAATATAGTAGTAGTACGTATAGTAGTAGTAGTAGTAGTAGTAGTAGTAGTAGTAGTAGTAGTACGTATAGTAGTAGTAGTAGGTGATGTAATCCGCAGCGTGAGTGTTAATTGTGAGTGTAAATAGCGTAGTAGTAGTACTACTACTAGTAGTAGTAGTAGTAGTAGTTGTAGTTGTAGTAGTTGTTGTAGTAGTAGTAGTAGTAGTAGTAGTAGTAGTAGTAGTGTAGTAGTTGTTGTAGTAGTTTTAGTAGTAGTAGTAGTTGTAGTAGTAGTAGTAGTAGTAGTAGTAGTAGTAGTAGTTTTAGTAGTAGTAGTTGTTGTTGTAGTAGTGTAGTAGTAGTAGTAGTAGTAGTAGTAGTAGTAGTAGTAGTAGTAGTAGTAGAAGTAGTAGTTGTAGTAGTAGTAGTAGTAGTAGTAGTAGTAGTAGTAGAAGTAGTAGTTGTAGTAGTAGTAGTAGTAGTAGTAGTAGTTGTAGTTGTAGTAGTAGTAGTTGTAGTTGTAGTAGTAGTAGTAGCAGTAGTAGTAGTTGTAGTAGTAGTAGTAGTAGTTGTTGTAATAGTAGTAGTAGTAGTAGTAGTGGTAGTAGTTGTTGTAGTAGTAGTAGTAGTAGTAGTAGTAGTAGTAGTAGTTGTTGTAGTAGTAGTAGTAGTAGTAGTAGTAGTAGTAGTAGTAGTAGTAGTTGTAGTAGTAGTAGTAGTAGTAGTAGTAGTAGTAGTAGAAGTAGTAGTAGTACTAGTAGTAGTAGTAGTAGTAGTAGTAGTAGTAGTAGTTCAGTTCAGTTCAGTACATTTTATTTCGTAATAAACTTACATAGTAGAGTAGAAGCACATGATATACAATAAGAAAAAATAAATGTTATTGTTATATACAAACAGCATACTTTGCACATACTTATATGATAAATCTTACAGGTATGTATTTTTATGTGTTTCACCTTAAGATATCAAATTAAAAATCTCATACATGTACAAATAAAACAAAATGTATGAATAGGCTAACCATTAAAAGCAATTGATATAAATTAAAATGATCTATAAAATATATATATATACAAAACTAAAATCCGTAATACATTTGTAAACATAGGAAATATAAAAAAGTTAACCCCTAATCTATGAAGGGATTAATATCCATAAAATAAACAGGGGCCTCGCCTCTCCTCCTGTCGCTGTACCCAGACTATCCTGGCCTTAATAACATCCAGAGCCTCTTCAAATATATTGATATTGTAATACTGATCAAATAAATGTCTAACAGAAGTCATAAAAAGACCTTTTGTATAAAAATATATATTATATTTAATGATAGGATTGTTTGACCTAATCAGTCTTTTAAAGAATCTAGCTTGTATAAGGGCTGTGAGATGCCTTAATAATAATTGATTGCAGTTTTCAGCAGTGATGTGGCTGCTGGACTACTACTACTACTACTGTAATGCCCATTATTCGGGAGATGATAGTATGAGAATTATTATTATAAATTCCCGAGCTATGTCTTGTCAGTAGGTAATTTTTTTTTCTCTATGTCTCATGGGTGACGCATCGCCCTGCTATCATTACCCCCATTTTGTTTATCTTCTATCCTTCTTCCGCCATTTTCTTTCTTCCTTCTTTCACACCCTCTCTCTCACTCACATGCCGTATGCGAGTCCAAATTCGTGGGATAATTATTCTGCGATCAGTGATAACTAATGATGTCAGTTCTTTTTATCTTTTGCCAGCCATCTGGTCAGACTACGGAACTCTCCAGAGTCTTAACGTCCTTCAAAATAATCCTATCGTTATCGGTTATGGTCATATATGGGCGCTATAGTAAGGATTCCCGCTAATATTAAGCCCACCAAAAATCTAAGTAAGTCTTCAATACCACTCCACTCTGAAATAGGTGTTCGGAGGGTCGACATTACATATAAAACCATCCTTCTGAATATTAGGTTAAAAATATTAAATTCTTCTACATCAAAGTAACTGGTTGGTATTAGGGACCCGTCTTTTCTGAGGTACGCGAGTTTTCATTACTTAAATAGTTATTTCGGGATTATAAGTTTTTTATCTGAAGTCACGGTGAGACTTTCCAAACAAGTTCCATTTTGTTGCGGGAAGCCCACGAGGCCCCAACGAGTCATTTCGTCTCTTCGCGTCACTGCAGGTAAGACCTTCGTCCCTAACTCCTGTGTTCTTTCTCCCTTAGTATATTATATCTATATATTTTTATATAAATATATAGGTACAGTTCAGTGGGCACTAAGGCATAGATGTTCCGCCCATCCTTATAAGTGTTATTAACGAGATTCGTCTCTTCGCGTCACTGCAGGCTGTCCGTGTCTCCTTCAGAAAGCCACATGGTTTTACTGTAACACACAAACACACTTTCTCGCCATATTCTTTCTCTACTAGATACCTATCTTCCAGGTGTGATTTATAAATATAAGTATTATGTTACCTAGTGTAGGGCAATGCACTGAATAGAAATTTAGTGAGGAGGTTTATGCTCAGAAGAGCTTACTTCATCACTAAGGAGATTCCTAGGTCAGAGCGTGAAGTCGCATTTTTATGTCAGAGTAGAGTTTTCTCGATATAGTGTTAACCCTTTATGCTGAAGATGATTACAAGTGAGAGACTTACCATGTTACAAAATAAATAGGATTTCATTTACAAATATAGTTCTTGTGTTATTATGAAAACCCAGGTGATTATTCTGAGTTAGGAAATAATTCCCCACACTTCAAAAGAGTTCCGCCTTTACTAGGTATACCCCTAGTACCGACCACGACTACCAAGATCAATCAGTATTAATATTAATCTAACGTGCCCCGGGAGTAATCATAGCGAATACTCGCCAGGGCTGGTGGCAGCTAATTCCTAACTAAAACTTATTATCCTCCCTTAAGTATACCCCTTGTTCAGTACTCTCCGTAGTGAGAAGTGGTCACACTACAATCAGATAGTGAAGTCAGAAGACTAAGTTACATCCTCCCGTCAAGTTGTAATCATTCATCAAATCATCCCCAAATAATATCATTCAAGTAACGTTGACGAGTTATAATACCCCAGACCAGTTACCCCGAATTTCCATCAACACACTACTACTACTGATGTAGTAGTAGTAGTAGTAGTAGTAGTAGTAGTTGTTGTAGTTGTAGTAGTAGTAGTTGTTGTTGTAATAGTAGTAGTAGTAGTAGTAGTAGTAGTAGTAGTTGTTGTAGTAGTAGTAGTAGTAGTAGTAGTAGTAGTAGTAGTAGTAGTAGTAGTAGTAGTAGTAGTAGTAGTAGTATACTAGTAGTTGTTGTTGTTGTAGTAGTAGTAGTAGTAGTAGTAGTAGTAGTAGTAGTAGTAGCTATATAGTTCCTGTTACTTAACACTACCTACATCCACCTTTCATCCCCATCCATAAAGCTGTCCAGCCTCCTTTTAAAGCTCCCTATTGACTCCGCACTGACGCCTACCTGTCTACTGAGACCATGCCAATCCTTCACCACCCTATTTGTGAACCAGTTTATCTTTATTTCCTTTTAAAATCTACGCTATTCCGGCTTGAATCCGTTACTTCTTGTTCTACCCTGATTACTAGCCGTAAGAACTTTTCCTACATCGCCTATATTGTATCCCTTTATATCCACTTAAAAACTTCTATCAGATCGCCCCTTACTCTACGCCTTTCGAGTGAGTGTAAATTTAATAGCTTCAATCTCTAGGCCTTGCTAGATTAATAGATATGATACCAGTAGCCTGCAGTCTTTTTTATGAGTCTATATAGTGCATGTAGGCTTTTGTTTTTATAGTGACGCCTGTGATTAGAGGCTCATATATGCTACTACTACTACTGCTACTTCTTCTGCTACTACTACTACTACTACTACTACTACTTTTTTTTTTTTTTTTTACTATTACTACTACTACTACAATATACCTCCACCGCCTCTTTATTTGCGGCGGGTACGCCATAGCCCCACCTCGCTATTGACTGTGGCATCCAACCTTACAACTACCCCTAAAAATACATACATTTACTAACTACCCCTAAATTTACAAACCTACTCTATTCCTAACCTATCCACCCTTATCCCACTCTCTACCAATGTGGCCTCGCAATCGAGGTCACCTATGTCCGTGTTAGAGGGAGTGGAGTATCTCGTACCCCTGAGACACAGGAGGGCAGACCGGAGCAGGGAGAAGGAGAGGCGACACCTCATCCAGGCGGCGACGGAGCTCCTTGGCTGGTGCTTCTTTACTGACATCAAGTCAGCTAGTCTTGAGTAGAAGCTCCTAGCCTTGGGGGCCATGCCGCCAGATGTGGTGAAGACCAGGGGCGTGAAGGTACCATGGTCGACTTGCAGGATCCTGTCGCCATAGGCCCTTATCTTCTCCAGCTCGTTCCTGTGGTGGACAGCCTCGAGGGAGAGCTCACGATGGGAGGCGGCCATGGGTCAAAGACCCGGATGTCCAAAAAGGTCCGCTGCCCTCTGGTCCAGAATCCCCGAGCACAGATGTCCACGCGAGCCTCAGGGGCGGTATTGGCTGTCTTGTACCGCAGGAGTTCCCCATCTAGAGGCAGAAGGGTTGGCTCGGTGGAGACGTCGTGGCACACCTCCTTGAGCATGCTGGCTGTCAGGTCCCTCACCTCGTCGTGCCTGATACACACGAATCCCCCCTTTTTGCACGTCATGGTGTGGTCTACGCTGTTGGGGGATCCACACACACAGGTGTTGGGGAGTCCTTCCACTGGCCAGCCGTACCTCAGAGCAACGGCATCGACAAATTCTTGTTTGTTGAGGTTGAAACCCTTTGCTCTGATTGGTAGTGATGTTAGCCAGTTGGACGCTCCCGTCTCCTGTGCGATGTGGATTTTTCTCACGGTGTCTGGATGCAGGATGGTCGAAAGGTGTTCAAGGCTGGTCTTCTGCCCTTGCTGCCTGTCTCGTGAGAATCGTTTCTTTTGCTCAGCGATCACACTTTGGTCGATTTCACCTTGTGCGTCCTGAGCGATGATCATATCCGTGAGGGACCTGGTAAGGTTGATGGAGTTGAGGTACCAATACCACTTTTACTTCTACTACTACTGCTACTACTGCTACTACCGCTATTACTACTACTATTACTACTACTTCTACTACTACTACTACTACTACTACTATACTACTACTACTACTACTACTGCAGTACTGCTACTACTATACTACTACTACTACTACTACTACTACTACTACTACTACTACTACTGCTACTGCTACTACCACTTCTACTACTACTACCACTTCTACTACTACTACTACTACTACTACTACTACTTCTACCACTACTACTACTACTAGCTACTACTGCTACTACTACTACTACTACTACTACCACTTCTACTAGTACTTCCACTACTACTACTACTACTACTACTACTACTACTACTACTACTACTACTACTACTTCTACCACTACTACTAGCTACTACTGCTACTACTACCACTTCTACTAGTACTTCCACTACTACTACTACTACTACTTCTACCACTACTACTACTACTAACTACTACTGCTACTACTACTACTACCACTTCTGCTAGTACTTCTACTACTACTACTACTCATAGGTGGGCGTTATCGCGATAAATTATGGCGATAATGATATCGGGTTATCGGTTATCCGATTTTTTTTTTTCTCGCGTTATCGATTCATCGGTATCGCCGATACTTTTGGTTCCAAACTAGCGATAATCGATAATTTTATTTTTTGGTTCCAGTTTAGCAGCGGGCGCCTGAGGAGCAGAACCTGCTGGACTAGACTGTGGCTGTGCAAAAGACATTTTTAGCAGTTTAAACTTTCAAATGTAGTTATTTTACTTAAAAACAGTACTTTTCATTAGTGAAGAGACAGGATAAACATTGCATGGAGAAGATAGTAGTGTGCAAAAGGTAAATGAAGGGTTTTCTAACAGTTTACTGATAGCATTTAAAAATTTGTATTTAAAATATCAATATCGTTATCGCTAGTATCGGAATTTTGGATTTATCGATTTATCGGTTATCGCCTTATCGGGCGATACATTTATCGCCAGTTATCGATTATCGGTTATCGCCGATAAGGTTATCGTTATCGATTTATCGGTTATCGTGATAATTTTTTTTGTTATCGCGCCCACCTATGCTACTACTACTACTACTGCTACTACTATACTACTACTACGTACTACTACTACTACTAGTACTACTACTACTACTACCACTTCTACCACTTCTACCACTACTACTACTACTACTACTAACTAGATCAAAACAGACGGCTCCCACTGAGAAAGCTCTGCAATTATTCACAATTTCTGAAGTTCCCTGGGGATCTACTGTGAGAATCATGATCAGAAGAGATCAATGAAGTGTTCCTGCATCATCATCTTCAGTGTGGATGTGAACCTGTGAACATCTGAGCTGCCTTGAAGGTTTATAGAGGATGACTGCTTGTGTTACGGCCGGTGTGACGATATAAAGAGTTGCCAATATAAAGGGTTGCATGGCCCCTACTGCGCATGCGCGGAAAAGCGCAACTTTATTTATCGTTGATACGGCGATATATTTGGTTGCCTGATAAATAGTGTCACCAAAACACAAGTATTTATTTTCTCATGTAGGTCATTTATCTATACTAGTCAGTGATAACTTCGATCATAGACCACTATACAGTGGTACCATATATGTATGGTTCTTTACAGCTTATTTACCATGTAGCTATGTGGCGATGAATGTGGTAGCTACCCTGATAAATAGTGTCACCAAAACACAAGTTATATTATTTTCTCATGTAGGTCATTCATTTATACTAGTCAGTGATAACTTCGAGCATAGACCACTGTGGTACAGATACAGTGGTATATATGTATGGTTCTTTACATCTTATTTACCATGTAGCTATGTGGCGATGAATGTGGTAGCTACCCTGATAAATAGTGTCACCAAAACACAAGTTATATTATTTTCTCATGTAGGTCATTTATTTATACTAGTCGGTGATAACTTCGATCATAGACCACTATACAGTGGTATATATGTATGGTTCTTAACATCTTATTTACCACGTAGCTATGTGGCGATGAATGTGGTACCCTGATAAATAGTGTCACCAAAACACAAGTCATATTATTTTCTCATGTAGGTCATTCATTTATACTAGTCAGTGATAACTTCGATCATAGACCACTATACAGTGGTATATATGTATGGTTCTTAACATCTTATTTACCATGTAGCTATGTGGCGATGAATGTGGTAGCCCTCCCTGATAAATAGGTCACCAAAACACAAGTCATATTATTTTCTCATGTAGGTCTTTTCATTTATACTAGTCAGTGATAACTTCGATCATAGACCACTGTGGTACAGATACAGTGGTATATATGCTTCTTTACATCTTATTTACCATGTAGCTATTGGCGTTGAATGTGGTACCCTGATAAATAAGGAAACCAAAACAACATGTTATATTATTTTCTCATGTAGGTCATTTATTATACAATTGGTATACATTGTCAAACAACTATTCACCCAGGGAGCAGTGTTTCAGTGCATATTTGTGCAGTGTAGCTACTCGGGCCAAGGGTAGCTGGTCAGATCGCTTACACCGACGTGGATGCCTGGCTTATTTGTTCTTATTACTATGGAATCCATTCTGTATTGCCTTGGCACTAAACAATATATAAAGTAGTCAACCAGGAACATACTTGTCGATAATGACACCAGACGTTGTTTCTTACTGTTAAATATGCCTTTTCTGTGTCACCCTTCCCGCGCTTTGCCTCCGACGTGGATGGGTGAACATATGTTTACACATAATAACGCGTCGTTTTGTACAAATACTTAGCCCACCTGAACAATACTGATTATTCAATGTAGGGACCAAAGTTAAAGGAGGGAACGTTACTGTATTATTACAAACAGGAGCACCAACCTGCCATGGTGTCCTCGTCCCTTGCAGCTTGTGCCAGGTGCACCAAAAACCCGTCTAGGTTCATATATATCTAACCACTGGGCTTGTGTCTGGTATGGCATCGATTGTTCAAGTCTTCTTCTATCATGGACAGCCTTATAGTGTACGGACACTTATCATTTATGACATAATTTGCCATATTGCTGGCTTGGGGCGGTGGTCGGTGCGAGAGCGGGCCAGGCAGCAACACTAAGAACCAAAATATCTCATGTAAACACCACTGTTGGGCGAGTATCTTGATGACAGCAATAGATGAGGCATTCTTCTATTGTGGGATGCCTCATTTGGTGAAGGATAGCATTGTTTAACTGATTTTAGACGATATTTCTATTTACCTGATATATTTGGTTTCTCACGCCACCGCGCATGCGCAGTAGGGGCCATGCAACCCTTTATATTGGCAACTCTTTATATCGTCACACCGACCAAGGAATCGTCATGGTGGCTTGACAGTTCTGGAACCCTCTACAATTGTGTCTCCCTGACAGTGAGCTGCACTACATTGATAAATGTTAATGGGGACGTCTTCTTTTTATATCTGAGTGATATACTAACAAACTTGAGTGATCATTGTTGAAGAAACGCAATTGAAACTACCTCCCATTTTCTATGCGTTGCCATGACAACCAGTTGGCCCGTGAAGTTGCCAGTGACTAAGTAACAGTCAGTATGGGTGAACAAGAGTATATCGTTAATAGCCTTCTGTGCTTCTTGAATTCAGCTAAGAAAGATTATCCTCCTGATACCTTGATAGATGTCCTTCTATCTTTTTACTCCCATGAAGAAATAAAGAAGGGAAAGGAGCTACTCTGCAATCTTTTAAAGAAAAACGTACCATGGAGGAGGGACCATGATAAAAAACGTAAGGATCTTCTAGACATCATTGACCTGCATGAAGGACTGAATGTGAGTGATTATCACTTCGTTACTAACACTTATAAGCGGTTACCTCCAATGGGGTTGGAAATTTTTGGACCCATGTTGGCTAATCTCTCAGAAGAGGTCACAAAAATTAATGAACTGCTTCCTAAAATCTGGACATGAAAACGGAGGTGTAAACACTGCAGACTCAATGAGACAAGTGAGAGGAGATGTTTGTGAGCTAAAAAGTAAGTTTTGCAAAGCTATTGAAGGAATAGAGGAAGCTACCAAGGATGTAGTTAACGACATAACAAGAGAAGATATAATACTTGATGCTGACCTTGAGGAGTTAACGTCCCTGAGAAGTGCTGCAACTGGCTTACATAAGAATACACCTTCAAGAAAGGATGCCAAGCGAGACTATGCGAAGCGTTGGAATGCCTGCGTCTAGTACGGGAAAGAAGGCTATGAGGAGTCATCATGAAGAGGAAGGGCGTGGTGCCAGCCAGGAGGAGGATAACCAGCGCATGAGAGGTACTGCGGGTGTGCCTGAACGATCCAGAGGAGCTGAGACAAGGATGAGGAATGAAGGCGTGAGGGGCAGCACTTCTGCTGCCCATTTTAATAACCCCTTAACAGGTGCTATTCCTAAGAGGGTAATGGAATATACTAACAAGTCATCTGCTGCGGAATCTCGTAACCAGAGTGATTTACAACGAAGTGTAGAGCCAGCTGTGGGCACAAACTGGCAGGTGGCACAGTCACGGCGGAGTAAAAGGACTGGTGTAAGAGGACAGCGGAAGTGTGAGGATTTACCCTTTAGAGCTGCTACCAGATTTGTTGATATCTTCATAGGAGGAGTAGACAAGCAAGTTGAGAAGGATGATATACAAGGTTATATTAGAAAAGTGAGTGGAGTGGAAATTAATTCAATATCTGAGCTTGAAATCAGATCTCAAGATGCTAGGGCATTCAAAGTAAATGTTAGCATTAATGACAGGGATACTCTTTTCAATCCTGATTTATGGCCTGAAAACATTGTGGTGGATAAATTCTATGACAGATCTGGAAGTAGAAACCAAGGTGTCAACAGGAAATAAGGAATTTGGTTTAGTATTTTACTTAATTTCTGGTTTTTTATCCTTTAATCTTAAATATTTTATCAAGATGGATTCTAAATATCTTAGTTTGTGTACTTTTAATTGTTGTTCATTGATGAAAAATATTAATCTGATCAGGGACTTAACTGGCCTAGGATATGATTTTATATTTTTACAGGAAACTTTTTTAATACAAGAAAAAAATGGGGATGCTAGATTTATTGATGAAAACTATGATTGTGTTGGAGTGGGTGCCACCTTCTCAGAGCAGGCGCTGCAATCCATGGCTGGCAGACAGGAAGGTGGGATGGCTATTTTAGGGAGGAAAAATCTTAACCTGAAAATTAATAAGATAATTTTGGAAAATAATGTTATGGTATTGAATGTTAATATCTTTGGAAGAAATATTATTTTTATAAATGTGTACCTGAACAGTGATGTTTGGGAGATCTCAACACTGAATCAATACCTGAAATCATTGTCTTTGTTAGAAACTTTTATGCATGATCTTAATTTTGATTCAATCTATTTTATTGGTGATTTTAATGCTGATCCTTTTTCTGGTAGGGCTTGGAAAAATCTGTGCAATTTTATGTCAAGAAATTCACTGGTTTGCTATGACTTAGACCTGCTTGGGAGAGATGCCATAACCTTCACAGGGTATGGGAACAGCACAAACAGGTGGCTGGACCATATAGTTGGTAGGCCTTGTGATCACATTGATGTCAGTGAAGCCAAGGTTTTATATGATATGAACGGTTCTGATCATCCTGCCATTATTTATAAAGATGGAATTTAAGGGAGTCCATATATCTCACACTACCTCTCCAAGCAATAACACAGACTCTGCACAATATTCCTTAAATTGGCATAAATTAGATGCAGATGATTTCAGGAACATCAACAGACGTGTTGACAATAAACTAAAGCTTTTGCAGCATGACTTAGCTCAAAATTGTCATAAAACAGGTTGCCACAACCCTGTGCATCTAAAGGAAATAGATAAAGTTTATGATGCAATGGTAACAAGCATTCAGGAAGCGAGTGAAAAATATAAGAGAAAAGTTGTTAAATGCAATAAATTCAAGGTTATTCCTGGATGGAATAGGAGGGTGAAGGAGCTTCATAGTAGAGCAAGAGATGGCTACCTGGATTGGGTGGAGCAAGGTAGACAGCTACACACCACACACCATGAGGTCATGCTAAACACCAGAAAAGCTTTTAAAGCAGCATTAAGACAGTGTAAGAATAATGAACAACAAGAAATAAGTAACAGTATCATATTCAAATTTAGAAATAAAAACAAAACACAATTTTGGAAGGAGGTTAAGAGAAAGAGAGGAAGGGAAAAATCTAGTGGCATAATTGATGGGATCTCAGATGATGCACAGATTGCTCAGCTATTTGTAGGTCACTTTCTCAAGAGTCAAACTGGACTTAATACAAAGAATGACACTGATTTCCTGAAAGAATTAAAAGAAATGTGGCCTGTAAAAAGAAAAGTAAACTTAAGAATTTCTAGTGCTACTATCAAACATATTTTATCTTCTGTGAATGATGGAGTTGGCCATGATGGAATTCATCTGCTGTTCCTTAAGAATGCTTCACATGACTTTTTAGAATATTTGTCCATGTTTTATAATATTTTGTTATTCACATTGTTATCTTCCCGGTGATCTGCTAAGGGGCACTATTACTCCTTTACCTAAAGAAAAGAAAAAATACAAATGCTTCCCTCAACTATAGACCTGTGATGCAATCCTCATGTCTGCTGAAAATCTTTGAATTACATGTTTTAAATTTCTTAACTGAAAAACTCCTTTGAATTTTAGGCAGTTAGGTTTTAGGAAGGCATCATCCACTACTGATGCTTCTTTTTGGTAAAAAGAGGTTATGAGAAGCTACAGTAGCTCAAGGTCATCTCCCATTGCCACTTTTGTTGATTTAAGTAAAGCCTTCGATAGAATAGATCATTTCCTGCTTGGTAAGAAACTGTTATCCTCAGGTATACCTGTTGATCTGACCCTCACATTAATGCACTACTTTAGAAACCAACAAGCACAAGTCAGATGGCATCAGTCCAAGAGTGAATTTTATTTCATTGAACAGGGAGTAAGGCAGGGAGGTTGTTTTATCCCATTTTTATTTAATTTTTATATAAATGACATTATTGAAAAAGTTTCCAGCTTGGACATAGGATGTAGGCTTGGTGTCCACAGACTTAATGTTGTAGGTTACGCTGATGATCTGGTTCTCCTGGCTGCATCAAGAGACCACATGGAGGTATTATACAATTGTTTATGTAATGAAATTGTAAATCACAAACTTGTGATAAACAAAGAAAAAACCAGATGTATGAGATTTAATTTAAGAAAAAAATTTGTATTGGGTAATATAAAACTTAATGGCGATGAACTAAAAGTTGTGAGCTGCTACAAATACTTAGGACACAATATTTCCTTCAATTTTAAAGATAGTGATGACATCGATTTTCGGTTAAACTCATTTTACTCATCTTTTAATAGTGTATATAGAGATTTTAAGTTTTTAGATTTTAATGTTCTTTTGTTTTTATTTAACTCTTACTGCTGTCCAGAATATGGCTTGGCCCTATGGAATGATGCCTCAGTTTTTAGATCTTGTTTTTTTAAAGCGTTTAATGTAGCATATAATAATGGTTTAAAACTCATGTCGGGAGTACCTACATATGCCAGCAGCCACATCACTGCTGAAAACTGCAATCAATTATAATTATTAAGGCATCTCACAGCCCTTATACAAGTTAGATTCTTTAAAAGACTGATTAGGTCAAACAATCCTATCATTAAATATAATATATATTTTTATACAAAAGGTCTTTTTATGACTTATGTGAGACATTTATTTGATCAGTATTACAATATCAATATATTTGAAGAGGCTCTGGATGTTATTAAGGCCAGGATAGTCTGGGTACAGCGACATGAGGAGAGGCGAGGCCCCTGTTTATTTTATGGATATTAATCCCTTCATAGATTAGGGGTTAACTTTTTTATATTTCCTATGTTTACAAATGTATTACATATTTTAGTTTTGTATATATATATATTTTATAGATCATTTTAATTTATATCAATTGCTTTTAATGGTTAGCCTATTCATACATTTTGTTTTATTTGTACATGTATGAGATTTTTAATTTGATATCTTAAGGTGAAACACATAAAAATACATACCTGAAAAATTTATCATATAAGTATGTGCAAAGTATGCTGTTTGTATATAACAATAACATTTATTTTTTCTTATTGTATATCTCGTGCGTCTACTCTACGTACTATGTAAGTTTCTTACGAAAATAAAATGTACTGAACTGAACTGAACTACTTCTACTACTGCTACTACTTCTACCATTACTACTACTACTACTACTACTACTACTACTACTACGTATCACTTCTACTACTACTACCACTTCTACTACTACTACCACTTCTACTATTACTACTACCACCATTACTACTGCTACTACTACTACTACTACTACTACTACTATTACTACTACTACTACTACTAGCTAGCTACTACTACTACTACTACTACTACTACTACTACTACT
>JACEEZ010020452.1:66392-98892 GCA_016584305.1 Chionoecetes opilio | reverse complement strand
CCCGAGGGCCGCACCAATAAAAAACTCTGAAAACCACATATACAGAACAAAAAATTTCAAAGAATTTATTAATGAGACACCTGGTGACATTTCTCAGCACAAAGCTTATCAAAATCATGGGTAATGGAACTACCACTCAGCAAGAGAACGTCGTCCAAGTGGTCATCTGTGAGCTGTGCACGGGTCTTGTAATGGTAGTAGTAGTAGTAGTAGTAGTAGTAGTAGTAGTAGTAGTAGTAGTAGTAATGGTAGTAGTAGTAGTAGTAGTAGTAGTAATGGTAGTAGTAATGGTAGTAGTAATGGTAGTAGTAGTTTATAGAGTTTATTGCCAAATAACAATTATATACACATAAATGAATATATACACATTTTATAGGCATTAGTCTGCTGAGCATGAGCTCCTTAGCAGACATAAAATCAGTTAACATAATCTAAATGCGAATACGATGACGGCAATAATTTACAAATAAAGATTAACATACAAAAAATATAAACTCAGTGAAAACATGTTTTTTTTATATAAAAAAAAGTACCTAAATTTCAGGAGCACAAATTTACTGTATTTTCATTTTCAATCTATAAGAACTTGACTTTGTAAATTATATAAATACTGTTTAAGTTTAAATTTAAATATATTGAGATTATTTGCTGTTTTGATGTCATCTGGTAATGCGTTCCAACATTTCGGGCCAAAACAATATATAGAAAATTTGTACAGTGTTGTTCTTGGTTGTGGACATAACAAGTTAACATTGTTACCTCTGGTACCTAGGCTGTGATGAATCATTCTAAATATTTTTCTGTTGTTACTATTATCATTTAAATCATTATAAACAGTGAGAAGACAAAAATATTTAAGTAGTAATTCAAATTTTAGTAATTTTAACTCATTGAATAAAAAGTGTGTAGAGTCATGTTTCCCTCTATATGTTATGGTTCTGATCAGTTTCTTCTGAGTGACAATAATTGCCTTTACATTTGACGGCCACGTACAACCCCAGATAGACACACAATATATAATAAGAGGATAACACAGGGAATAATATATACTTTTTAAAGCATCAGTTGTTAAATTGTAACGAATTTTGTATAATATTCCACAAGTTTTTGACAATTTTAAGCAAACTGATTGAATATGATTTTTCCAATTCAAGTTTTCATCTATGATAACCCCCAAAAATGTTGTACATGCAACCCTCTTTAGTTCACACCCATCCATATATACTGGACCCATGTTGTATACTACAGATCGATTTTGAAATAGCATATAATTAGTTTTTGTAATATTTACCTTTAATTTGTTAGCTGAAACCCATTTACTAATTTTTTCTAGTTCAGTATTTAACACCGCATTCAAGTGATCTAAGTTGTTATCCTGTAAGAGCAGATTGGTGTCATCTGCATAAAGAACATAATTAAATTTATTACTGGCATTGGAAATATCATTTATAAATACCAAGAACAGCCATGGGCCCAGTATTGATCCCTGAGGTACTCCCCTGTCAACAGTTTTCACCACGGATGTTTTCTTATTACAATATACAGCTTGTTTCCTATTTGTCAAATAACTTGAAAATAACTTTAATGGTGTTCCTCTTATTCCTATATTATTTAGCTTATCTATTAATATTTTATGGTCCAATTAATCAAATGCCTTAGATAAGTCCATGAATAGGCCTGCAACATAGTGTTTTCTTTCCAAATTACTATAAATTTCACTTGTGAATTTCATTATGGCTTTCTCTGTTGACTTGTTATTGCGAAATCCATACTGATTATCAGATAAATAATTTAAAATTTCCAAGAACCCTTTGAATCTATGAAACAATAGCTTTTTCAAAACTACTAATCGAGGGTAAAATAGATATGGGTCTATAATTATTTTCATCATCATCATCACCAGATTTAAATATGGTATCACTTTAGCAATTTTAAGTTTGTCCGGAAAGCATCTTGCTGGAAACATAGATTGATTATGTGGGTGAGAGGGACATCAATGTAATGTGCAGTAAGTTGGAGCAGTTTTGGTGGAATTTCATCACATCCTGGTGCTGTGTTTGCTTTTATAGATTTTAAATATTGATTAACCTCTTCCCTAGTAACAGGATAAAGGTAAAAAGAAATTTCCGATGGATTATTAGTGGTAGTAGTAGGTAGTAGTATGGTAGTAGTAGTAGTAGTGTGAGCTGTGCACGGGTCTTGTAATGGTAGTAGTAGTAGTAGTAATGGTAGTAGTAGTAGTAGTAGTATAGTAGTGTGAGCTGTGCACGGGTCTTGTAATGGTAGTAGTAGTAGTAGTAATGGTAGTAGTAATGGTAGTAGTAGTAGTAGTAGTAGTGTGAGCTGTGCACGGGTCTTGTAATGGTAGTAGTAGTAGTAGTAGTAGTAGTAGTAGTAGTAGTAGTAGTAGTAGTAGTAGTAGTAGTAGTAGTAGTAGTAGTAGTAGTAGTAATGGTAGTAGTAATGGTAGTAGTAGTAGTAGTAGTAGTAGTGTGAGCTGTGCACGGGTCTTGTAATGGTAGTAGTAGTAGTAGTAGTAGTAGTAGTAGTGTGAGCTGTGCACGGGTCTTGTAATGGGTAGTAGTTAGTAGTAGTAGTAGTAGTAGTGTGAGCTGTGCACGGGTCTTGTAATGGTAGTAGTAGTAGTAGTAGTAGTAGTAGTGTGAGCTGTGCACGGGTCTTGTAATGGTAGTAGTAGTAGAAGTAGTAGTAAGTAGTAGTAGTAGTAGTAGTGTGAGCTGTGCACGGGTCTTGTAATGGTAGTAGTAGTAGTAGTAGTAGTAGTAGTAGTGTGAGCTGTGCACGGGTCTTGTAATGGTAGTAGTAGTAGTAGTGTGAGCTGTGCACGGGTCTTGTAATGGTAGTAGTAGTAGTAGTAGTAGTAGTGTGAGCTGTGCACGGGTCTTGTAATGGTAGTAGTAGTAGTAGTAGTAGTAGTAGTAGTGTGAGCTGTGCACGGGTCTTGTAATGGTAGTAGTAGTAGTAGTAGTAGTAGTAGTAGTGTGAGCTGTGCACGGGTCTTGTAATGGTAGTAGTAGTAGTAGTAGTAGTAGTAGTAGTAGTAGTAGTAGTAGTAGTAGTGTGAGCTGTGCACGGGTCTTGTAATGGTAGTAGTAGTAGTAGTAGTAGTAGTGTGAGCTGTGCACGGGTCTTGTAATGGTAGTAGAGTAGTAGTAGTAGTAGTAGTGTGAGCTGTGCACGGGTCTTGTAATGGTAGTAGTAGTAGTAGTAGTAGTAGTAGTAGTAGTAGTAGTAGTAGTAGTAGTAGTAGTAGTGTGAGCTGTGCACGGGTCTTGTAATGGTAGTAGTAGTAGTAGTAGTAGTAGTAGTAGTAGTGTGAGCTGTGCACGGGTCTTGTAATGGTAGTAGTAGTAGTAGTAGTAGTGTGAGCTGTGCACGGGTCTTGTAATGGTAGTAGTAGTAGTAGTGTGAGCTGTGCACGGGTCTTGTAATAGTAGTAGTAGTAGTAGTAGTAGTAGTAGTAGTAGTAGTAGTGTGAGCTGTGCACGGGTCTTGTAATGGTAGTAGTAGTAGTAGTAGTAGTAGTAGTAGTAGTGTGAGCTGTGCACGGGTCTTGTAATGGTAGTAGTAGTAGTAGTAGTAGTAGTAGTAGTAGTAGTAGTAGTAGTAGTGTGAGCTGTGCACGGGTCTTCAATTTTGTCAGTTTCATCTTGCTAAACAGCTGTTCGCACAAGTATGTTGGGTAATTATGGAGGAGAGTTTCACGTTCGTTTTCAGAGACACCAACTATTTTTTCTTGGCCTACAATAGGTGCTTGCTCTAATGGTGCTTGTTTTATTTTGCGCAAACCAAAAAAAAAATGAAAAAAAAATTAAACCTAACCTAACCTAACCTTATGTTTTAATGAAACCTAACCTAACCTAACCTTATGTTTTAATGAAACCTAACCTAACCTAACCTAACCTTATAGGTTTTAAAGAAACCTAACCTAATTTTAACCTCAAAATATATATATATATTTTTTTGGTTGTTGTTTGCGCAAAATAAAACTAGCCCCATTAGAACAAGCACCTATTGTAGGCCAAGAAAAAATAGTTGGTGTCTCTGAAAACGACCGTGAAACTCTCCTCCATTATAACCGTATGTTGATCCAAACATCGACGACACTTTAATGGCGTTCTGCACCAGGGCCGGCAATTGACGTCCTACCCTAAAACACGCTCCTGAGAAAAAAGATGTTTCAACACACGTTTGGAATGATGGAGGGCCGCACCGATGACCAAAAGGAAATGATCTGGCGGGCTGCACGGAATGGCCTCGCGGGCCGCATGTGGCCCGCGGGCTGTGGGTTGGGGACCCCTGGGTTAGTGAGTCTAAAGGTGGGGCTGGATTAGTTACATTTTCATATCTCATATACAGGGAGGTCCCCAAGATACCAGCAGTTAGGTTCCATCTGGCATGCTCGTCAAGCAAAATCTGGTATAACGAAACACATAACTAATGGTAAAATATAGGTTTGGTTCCAGGACCATCAATTAAAAGAAAAAGAGAAAAAAAAGACATGTTTTTCAAGCTTAAATAAACTATAGCAAACACAACAAACTCTCAAACTCTCAAATATAGGGCTCTATATACCACACCACCACACCACCACACCACCACACAAAACACAGTGAATTAAGAGTGTGACAGCACAGTAGGACAGAGCACAAATAAGTCACAATAGGGTCATTCCATGCCAAGTGGTCCAATGCTCCCCACCTCACCACCTCAGATTTTGATGAAATTCGGTATACAAGTTGGTAATTGGCCAAAATGAACGTGTGCAAAATTTTAGCTCTGTAGGTGGTATAGTTCCTGAGATACAGTACCCCCATTTTTCCCCCAAACAATGGCCTGAGGAACGGCCCTTACACGAAGGCGTTTTTAGGAGGCCTTTACTCAGTGGCTATGTGCTTTTGTAGTGCTGAAAATGACAATACCCATCTAAATTTTTGCAAGGATTTCAAAAATTAAATTGGTTTTGGCCTAGGTGGCTTAGTTTTTGCACAAACTGAGATTTAAAACAGGAAAAAATTACCGGTGACACTGACCTGTGTCACACTCATGAGCCTATATCTCCTGAACATGGTGGTTGTATAAACCAGAATTTTTTCCCTGGAATGGCATATAACTTTTTAGCTTGTGGGCCAAATAAGAAGTTTTTCTGTCAAATTGTCTCTGCATTAGAGTCCACAAAGTTGGCCCGGCGANAACCTTAACCTTAATATTTTTTTTTTGTGTTGTGTGCCAAATAAAACTAGCCCCATTAGAACAAGCACCTATTGTAGGCCAAGAAAAAATAGTTGGTGTCTCTGAAAACGACCGTGAAACTCTCCTCCATTATAACCGTATGTTGTTCCAAACATCGACGACACTTTCATGGCGTTCTGCACCAGGGCCGGCAATTGACGTCCTATCCTAAAACACGCTCTTGAGAAAAAAGATGTTTCAACACACGTTTGGAATGATGGAGGGCCACACCGATGACCAAAAGGAAATGATCTGCTGGGCTGCACGGAATGGCCTCACGGGCCGCATGTGGCCCGCGGGCTGTGGGTTGGGGACCCCTGGGTTAGTGAGTCTAAAGGTGGGGTTACATTAGTTACATTTTCACATCTCATATACAGGGAGGTCCCCAAGATACGAGCAGTTAGGTGCCACCTGGCATACTCGTCAAGCGAAATCTTGTATAACGAAACACATAACTAATGGTAAAATATAGGTTTGGTTCCAGGACCATCAATTAAAAGAAAAAAGAAAAAGAGAAAAAAAAGACATGTTTTTCAAGCTTAAATAAACTATAGCAAACACAACAAACTCTCAAACTCTCAAATATAGGGCTCTATATACCACACCACCACACCACCACACCACCACACCACCGCACCACCACACCACCACACCACCACACCAAACACAGTGAATTAAGAGTGTGACAGCACAGTAGGACAGAGCACAAATAAGTCACAGTAGGGTCATTCCATGCCAAGTGGTCCAATGCTCCCCACCTCACCACCTCAGATTTTGATGAAATTCGGTATACAAGTTGGTAATTGGCCAAAATGAACGTGTGCAAAATTTTAGCTCTGTAGGTGGTATAGTTCCTGAGATACAGTACCCCTATTTTTCCCCCAAACAATGGCCTGAGGAACGGCCCTTACACGAAGGCGTTTTTAGGAGGCCTTGACTCAGTGGCTATGTGCTTTTGTAGTGCTGAAAATGACAATACCCATCTAAATTTTCGCAAGGATTTCAAAAATTAAATTGGTTTTGGCCTAGGTGGCTTAGTTTTTGCACAAACTGAGATTTAAAACAGGAAAAAATTACCGGTGACACTGACCTGTGTCACACTCATGAGCCTATATCTCCTGAACATGGTGGTTGTATAAACCAGAATTTTTTCCCTGGAATGGCATATAACTTTTTAGCTTGTGGGCCAAATAAGAAGTTTTTCTGTCAAATTGTCTCTGCATTAGAGTCCATCAAAGTTGGCCTCGGACTGAAAAATGCAAAAAATGCCCTATGTTTAGTCATCTATTTGACCATCACACCAGTTTCTGATCCTCTTTTGCTTGGTATCATTGGAAAGAGCATGTCAGGAAGCCTTAGAGACCAAAAAATCTTTTTGGTGTCTAAGCTGCTTCTGGGTCAAATTCTGCCTTGAATTTGCCCCATTTTTGGCCTTTCAGAAATTAGGGTGGGTTTTTTGTTAATGTGTAATGCATCAGACAACATTCAAATCTACCCAGCCAAGATGGCACTTGTAATCCTGCGTTGGTCCATGGTGACTGTGCCACTACCAATTCTGTTCTTTGTGAGAGCTGGTCACATAATTGGTATCCCCATCGCCTAGGGGCCACGCCCGATAGCTGTGCAGGTCCAGCCACGGGCCATCCCACCCACCTCTTGTCTCCAGTTGTGCATGCTGTTCCAGTGTTGGGTTTCTTATCCAAGGTTCCCAAACCCATTGTGGGTTTCCAAGCCTTTGGTGGGTTTCTTTATGGTTCCCAAGCCATAGTCAGTTTTCTTCTAAGCAGTGAACTTTGCCTGCACATCCTGCACAACAGCATCTGGCAAACTATAATTCCTTCCCAGTTTCGAAGCTGTTGGTGCAGGAACAATGCACAGAATGTGACATTCTGGAATCCAGCACTTGTCAACTGTAAAATGGCCAGTGGAAGCTCCTGCCAGGTCCATGTGGGTGCATGAATGTAATCAAGGCATCTTCATCTTCAACTGACACCTTGCAGACATTGCCAATCCACCAATTTTCATCATAAATGCCAGGCAACATATTGGCCGGGTTTGGGAGGCTTGCAAGTCTCACAAAAACATTGTCTGGTGTTGATACTGTGGCCTGTAAACGATGTGCAGTCTGCAGATTACTCGGGCTGACACACACAGCTGGCTTGTCATCCAAATTGGCTTTAAACAGTGGTTTTCCCCCGGGTTTCCCGCCACAGTAGGGCTCTGCCAAAATTGCTTCTCTTGCTGTTTTCCCTTTGGGTGTTTCAACTTCATAGCTGCTGACGAAGAAACTCTTCATCCTGGCACATGCTTCTCACAAAATTTTGTACAAGTTCTTCAGCAGTGAGAATGTGGCCCTCATGTGGAGACTGCAGACTTGCTCTTTTTAATTTTTTACGGCTGCAATTATTTGGTCGTCATCCATACTCATTGTCACAGAAATATCTTCATCACTGCAAGCCACTCATCTAGTATATTTTCATCCATTCCTGCCATGTCCATGTGAACGTTTACGTGTTATTTTCTTTGCTGTAACTTTTGGCATGTTGAAAGTACGGATGACTCAAAATACCACTCCGGTCGTCGGGTAGCACTGACCTTTCCCACGGACTGATAAACACTGAATTATCATAGCGCATGGCGCATTATGGCGGGAATAAACAGGTGCGATAGGTGGGGCTCACGTCTAAGGCGGCAAAATTAAAAGTTAAATTTTCGTTATTTTTTAATTTTTTAATACTATTCTTACCTGCCACAAATTCCGGTTATTGGGTTTTTTTCCGGTTGTTGGGTATCCCCGGGTAAAAGGTATTTTTCCCGTATATCAACAGAAAGCTAAACCAATTTTGCTTTACTAATGCAGCCATTAACTCTTATAAAAATCCTGCTTGCGCCACCACGGGCGAGGCCAACCATTACAGCCCTCGAGTACAGGGCCTGCCATCCCACCCCTGGAGGGTCCTGCCAAACGGGGCTATAGGCACACACACACACACACAAAAAAAAAAACGTGTACGAAGCAGCGCGAAACTTGGGGGGATAATGCGCGAAAGTCAGGATGGGAAGAATTTAGGGGGCCCTACTATTAAACCTTCCCCCCGGGCGGGCGATCCCCTGCTGATGCTCCCCAGGCGAACGCCAGCCTCGGGAAATCCTTATTTTAAACACGGGCTTCGCCAACCCGGGCAAACGCCAGGTTGGCGGCGTGAGGTTCCCCAAACCGCTAACCTTCTCATTTTCTCGCTCGAATCTGGAAATGGCGCTTGAAATCCGGGAAAATTAAAAGTTTTTTACATCTAATCGACACCACGGGTACGAGTGCGATGCTGGCCTTAAGGAAACTCCTAACCCACTGGGGATGGGGGAGCCTCCATTACCTCTAAAGGAGTATTTTAAAGGTAAAGAAAAAATACCAGTTATTGCCGTGTTTGCTTTGTGCTACCTTTTCCGCAGTACTGTTTTAAAAATTTAAAAAGTTCGTTCATCCGAACTAACGAGCAAAAATATGTCATATGCCCCCAAAGGGCAGTTGGATTTAACCTTTAAATTATTTACCCCTAACTCGTGCAAAGAAGGGTATTTTTCGGTAGGGGCTTCCAAAACCCTAGCATTTTACCTACATTTAATACTACGGTATTAGGGGTTAGCACGCCGGCTACAACCGGAACCCGGGGGTTTAACCCCCGGGCGGAGCAAAGAAAATGGGGGTCTTTTTTAAAAACCCAGCCCCTGTCCCCCCAGCAGTAAAGGGTAGGGGGTGTTACCCGGGGGGTTTGTGCCCCCCCTCCTGGGGTGGGGGCTTCGGCCAACACTAATTGCTCTTTTGGGAACACAAACGGCTCTGGGAATTATCCCTAAAAAAACAAAAAACAAAAACATCATCGTTGAATTATTCATTATAAATTTTTTAAAACCCCTTTTCCCTGGCGCATTGAAAAAATAAGGTGTTACATGTATACCAACATCTACCGTTTTTTCACCCATAAACTGTTAAGTTGGTTAAAAAATTAGGTTAGGGTGGATTTTGGTTAGAACAGATAGCAAAAAAAAGTTTATAATATTGGCAGGGGAAAGGGGAGCAATTAGGTTTGCGGGGCGGGGCGGGGCGGGCGGGGGGGGGGCACCCCCACCTTAAAAAAACTTGTTTCCGACAAAAAATAGTGAAAGATTAATTAAAAAACACATCAAAACTATTCAGGAAAACAAATTTTCGACCTCGAAATGTGAACCCCCATTCCAAAATTTTTCCCAAAAGATAGTTCTATTTTTAAAATTTTTAAACCGCTCACTATTTATCTAACGTGAACAATAGTTATATCATATTTTCCAGTAGTGTATTATTAAGATCAATCACCACTTAACCTAAAATGCGCAATCGACCGTAAAATTCCAGTATTGTATTTTTGAATATAATTTTTTCCCCGTTAACCTAACTGCAGCAATTGAATCATACTTTCCATATGATATTAAAGATCACCCACTTTTATGGGGTTTTGGCCTTAGTGATAGGTTAAAAGTAGGTTATTTGTGAGTCTAAAGGTGGGGTTTAATATTTTCCTACCCTATAGGTTCACAGGTGTTCGTACAAAAGTGTTTCGTACCAGTTTTGTTAGTTGTTTCGTACACTGACTTTAGTTTTTTTTACCTTCGGATGTCGTTTCGAAACTCTAGTTCCCAACTCTGAGCTGAGTGTAGAAACGACTTGTTTTTCAATACTATGAAACCAACTTTTGGTGTACTATCTACGGTTGACGAACTGACTCACCCGCTCCTATACACCCCCCCTTCCTACTAAAGCATCTTATATCCCCGAAAGTAGTGATTTGCAAAGAAACATTGAAAATGTTCTCAGAATTCTATTTAGGTAAACAGAAACCATTCACCCATTTAACCTACATCCCACTTAACATGCCTCACACTATCAGATACTTCCAGTGCATATGAAATTTAAATATAGTTCCACTTAACCAACTCCCACATCAATCATTTCCAAAGGCAATTGTGATATTAATCATTTAATCTCATTCACCACTTAACAAGTAAAAGACAACATATAGGTTTTGGTGATATTAAACATTAGGAAATTTTTTCATATGTTTATTACCAACCAACTTTTAATTCCAACTCTCTCGCTCAGGAAAAAATTAGCTGCCCTTTCTGTCTTTCACAGTTTGTTTTGGCAATCTGATCCATTCTGCTTTGGCGGATCAACACTTCTATATCTTAAAAATCTAGCATGCGTCCATATCCTGGAAAATAATATATGAAACATTATACTAACTTCATTTAAATATACTGTAGTGATTTTAAATCAGAGAAAATAAATCCCCCAAAAATAAGGTATCAAAAAAAATTTTTCAAGCAATTTTAAAACTATTCATGACAAAGTTTCGTCCTCAAAACAGTAATGTGCATAAATGAAATTTAGTTAGGTAGTGAACTAATCAAGGGGGTCCGGGGGGCACAGGCCCCTAGTTATATATAGGGTATTGTTAAATAGTGAGTATTTTTAAAAACTGCATATTTACCTTCAATTGTAACAAAAGTTGAAAACTCATTAAATTTCATCAATTAACCAAAATAAAGGTATAATATTTACACTAGACCAGAATTCCCTACACAATGGGGAGTTTTCAAAGCAAAGCCCAGATGTCTCTCGCGCATCTCACATCACTGCCTTTGAGCGTGAATGATCTTATCTTTACCGTAAAATTCCCTGTACTTTTTTCGGGACATATCAAATTAAACCCTTCATACAAAACTGAACCATTTTCTTAAAAAAAATGTAGTTATTATTTTATTTGTGGCACTTTTTGAAAAATTGGCAAAACAATTGAAATACTTGAAACTAAACTAAAAAATCGTCTTTTCAGAAATACGCAGTTCACAGATGAGGCTTCAGGAATATTTACTTGTATGTAGCATCTGAGTACCTTTTTGGGTGTATATGTCTTCTTACGACGAACATTTAACCAAAGGGACAGGGGTGTGGCGTTCAGCATTCCACAGAAACCATCCCGTGGCAGATCTGCTATACCTACTTTCCTGTTGCACAACGGGAGGACACTCAGCGTCGCGCTCCCTTACCTCGACGGCCCATATCTCTGATACTCTAATTCTCAATCCAGAGGCTGTCATCCTAAAACTATCATCATCCCCCTTATCTCATCACACTCTATCCTCTATGGAATATTCGAGCATCCCTCCAAAATACCTTTTCCCCAACATAAGGAGAGTCTCCTTTTTTCACCTACTTTGTAAATTCCCCTATTTGTGTATAATCCCCCTGTTTTGACCTGTGATTTTGTGTTGTTGGGTGGATCGAGTGCGCGTTATATGTGACAGACTTTGCAGTCACTTTGTACTGTGGTAGTAGTAGTTTGCGTAATAAAGCCCTGCACAACAGTAAATGTTCCTTGCAGTCCTTCGTTCCATAGCCTGAGCCGTTATTTGTTTACGAAGTTGAGAGGGGTGGGTTGCCCCCCCCCCCTTCGTTACAATAGATAAACCAAGGACTTTAGGTATTCAGAGGGAAGGGTTGATTGATTGATTCAGAGGGAAGGAATTGAGGTGGATCGGGGGACGGCGGAGCTCTCGCTGTAAACAAACGCTTCTAGCTGTCTTCCATCCCGACGTTCTCGAGGTGCCAAGCACTTAAATTACTTCTTGGTTAAATTTTCGTGCAAAACGACAACCACCCAAAAGGTACTCAGTGATAGCTTACATACAGGTAAATTTTCCTGAACCTCATTCTGCTTGAAACTGCGTTTATTCATGAAAAGACGATTTTAAAATTTGAGTTTTCAATATTCAATTGTTTTGCCAATTTTTCACCAAGTCTCAAAAAAAAAAATTGATAAACTACAATTTTTATTGAACTGTTCAGTTGTTGTATTAAGGGTAATTCTGTATGTCCCGAAAAGTACGGAATTTACGTAAATGATAGACATTCACGTTTAAAAGGCAGTGGATGTGATACGCGAGAAACAGGCTTGAGCGTGAGCTTATAGAAAACTCCCCTTTGGGAGCAGGGTTTGTTTACCTTATTGTATTCTAGGAAACTTTCTCTCAATGAGCTCCATCGCAAATCATTACTTTTGGAGATATAATATAACATCCTATTTTTCGGGAGGAGAGAGACAAGTGTTTATGTGCACCTCCCTCTCTTCCCTCTGTGACCTGCATCGCCTCTATTCTTCCCTTTCCGCGGACACTTTTTAATGAGGATTGACTTTAGTTAGGTTAAAACATGGGGTTAGGTTAGTGAGTGTATACACTCCCAGGAAGGGGGGGTGTATAGGAGGGGATGCAGTCAATTCGTTCACAAGTTGTTTCTACACCCGTAGATTAGTACACCAAAAAATTGTTTCGGGAGTCTATATGAAACCATAGTCGTTCGTACACTCAGCTCAGAGTTGAACTTTACTACTAGGGGGTTACGAAACGACATCACGTATGTACGCAAAACTCAAAATCAGTGTACGAAACAACTGACAAAACCTGGGTACGAAACTCCCTGTAACAGTAGGGTTAAGTTAGTTAATTTTTATATCTCCTATATGTTACAGGGAGTTTCGTACACAAGTTGTTTCGTACCCAGGTTTTGTTAGTTGTTTCGTACACTTATTTTGAGTTTTGGTACATACGTGAGTCGTTTCGTAACTCTGTAGTAAAGTTCAACTCTGAGCTGAGTGACAAAACGACTTATGGTTTCATTATTAGATACGAAACACTTTTGGTGTTAATCTACTGTTAACGAAATACTTTGAACGAATTTACTGCACCCCCTCCTTACCCCTCCCCTTCCTCACTAAAAGCATCTTATATCTCCGAAATTAGTGATTTGCGACGGAAACTCATTAGAGAATGTTCTAAAATCTATTAAGGTAAACAGAAACCATACTCCCAAAGGTGTAGAGAATTCTGGTCCTATTGTAAAAATTTACTAAATCAAGTATAGACGTCCAGCCTCTGGCCCCTTTGCTTTTGGCTCAGTTCTTGCGGCTGGAACGTGACAGCGAGCCACGTGACAGCCAATTAACTCATTACGTGATTCTCATTAAGGGTTGTTCTATCAAATGTTTTTTTTTCACGACCCCATTGATTTTGACAGCATACTGGATGTTGATGTCAGCTCAATCCGACAATAATTGGAGTGTTTTACGCAATTACCATTAAAGGGGTTGTTTTTACGCAAAAAAATTCTTTCCCACACCCCAAATTTAGTTTTGACAGCACTACTTCGTGTCAAATTCAGCTCAATCGACAATATTAGGGTAGTTATACACTTTTTTTGGCGGAAACTTGGTTCCACGGGTCTTGCGGTAAAGCGACAGCGAGCTTGCTCGCTGTCATAAAAACTACTAATTTACAGTTTTTTTTTTTTCTTTTCTTTTTTTTCATTGTCTATAGGCCTGAGGCAGTGGTGACCCAGGGCTTTGATGGTAGGCTCTGGAAGTTCACTCGAGGGCTGTGATGTTGGTCCTCGCCCGTGGTGGCGCGGCAGATTCTTAAGTCCGCCCGTGATTAGAGGCTCATGCCGCCCCCCTGGTCCTCCGATGCCACTCGCAATCAAAGGTAAGTTGAATTTGGGCAGGGGATGTTGGTGTTCCCTTTGCCACTCGACGGTGCAAAAGGTTTTGTTTTCTTCGGGGATCGAACTCGGGTCACCGAGAACGCCAGTCGGGACGCTAACACTCCGCTACGCCATCCCCACCTTGTCGGTCGGAGCACAAGTAGCTCGGGAGTGTCCGGGAGCACACTATTATAAGCACGTCTCACGTGTAATAATGAGGGCAGGGGCCTCTGACATAGTCAAAGTAAAGACGCCATCCCAAAACTTTAAACCGATATTGTCAAAAACACATTCAATTCTTCTGATTACAACAGAAATAAAATATGTAGTGGCGGGAGCACAATGATTCATAAATCACGTCTCACTGAAATTCTTATGAGGGTGAGAGCCTCTGCATAGCTCAAATGTAAGATGCCCTCAACCAAACATCCATGTAATTATTGTGCAATATGGTCCCTAAAACCAATTTTATATTGACGAAAGGCAAATCACTCACCTCGGGGGGGGGGGGGGGGGTGGTTGTGCTGTCAGGCGTTGGAACCTCGATGGTGTTTGAAAAATCTACATGACTTTTTTCCATAAAAACTTTCCTTACCATATTTACCGTCGCAATGGTTCTATTTATGAAATGCTTATGTATTGTAAAAGTAAACGAATGCAAAAAATGTTGATCGCCCGGTGAGAGGGCGTCTCACCAGAACTCAGTTCGCCAGGCTTTCAAAACTTCTCCTACGCGCCCTGGGGGCAGCGCCTGGCGAGCGCTCGTGACTTTTAAATAATAATCATGACGCCTGCGACGCTTTTGCAGCATGCGAAAGATTTTAAAAGTACGCCCTTAGGACTCGGGGCGATACTCGAGGATCGCGAAACTCGCATAGCGTGAAATCGGGAGGGCACTGAATCATATTATCCAGTACCTTCACTTTCATATAGTAAAATTTCCTATGTATATACCTCCCAAGTATATATTTATCCTTCATGTAACTAACTGTGTATCTAAAATGTTTAATGTGTATTTATATGTGATTCACAATCTGTTTCTAGTATTCATTAATCATTCTAATTCTATTCTATTATCTATTCCATTGTATTCTAAAGTGTATTGTGGTTTTCATATCCTGTACCACCTTTCCAGGGGCTGGTCAGGCGATGAAGACAGTGAGGGCACCAGGAACCCCCCTAGAGGACCCCCAGGCACCCAAGACACCCTTACCCAGCCATGCCCTGGTGCAGACCTTCCAGCAGTCACACCATCTCCAGCAGTCACACAGCTGCAGGGAGCCAAGGCCTGGTTGTCCTCCCAGACCCACCTGCAGTACTGGGGAGCCAGGCGGCCTCAGGAGCTGCCGGCCTCTGCCCATCCTCTAGCCTGTGTGGCCAAGCTGTGGTAGGTGTGGTGGTGGTAGTAGTAGTAGTAGTAGTAGTAGTAGTAGTAGTAGCAGTAGCAGTAGTAGGTAGGTGGCTAGTAGGAGTAGTAGGAGAGCTGTGGTAGGTGTGTGGTAGTAGGGATAGTAGTAGATAGTAGTAGGTGGTAGAGTAGTAGGGAGGTGGTATAGGGGAAATAGAGAGCGTGGGGAGGTGGAGAAGGGTAGTAGGGGAGTGGGGGTAGTGTGTAAGGGAGTAATACCAGCAGTTAGGTTCCACCTGGCATACTCGTAAAGTGAAATCTGGTATAACGAAATACATAACTAATGGTAAAATATAGGTTTGGTTCCAAGACCCCATCAATTATAAAAAAAAAAAAAAAAAAAAAAAAAAAAAAAAAAAAAAAAAAAAATAACGGTAATAATAAAATAAAATAAAAAAAAAAAAAAAAAAAAAAGACATGTTTTTCAAGCTAAAATAAACTGTAGCCAACACAACAAACACACAGCGTCTATATTACCCACACCGTACTGCCTATTCTGTAGAAAAAGCATTCTGAAAGAGAAAATAGCACACAAAATAACATATCTGCACATTAATTAAACATAAAACATGCATAGGAGGCATAGGTAACACAGGTACACAGGTAAGCACTATAGGAGGCATAGGTAACACAGGTACACAGGTAAGCACTACCCTGGAAAGAACAAAAAGGCAGCTATACAATATGTACATCACGTGTTTACACCACAACACCGCACCACCGCACCACCACACCACCACACCACCACACCACTGCACCACCACACAAAACACAGTGAATTAAGAGTGTGACAGAGCACAAATAAGTCACAATAAACACATTAAGTAAACAAGCAAATCACTAAAATAGACTCACAAGGCACAATACAAGCAAAAAGGACGTTGTACTGTAGGGGACGCCGCGTGATACAAGAGAGGGTAGGGTAGGTAAGGGACAAGGGAGGGGTGTGCAGACCTCTTCCACTGCCCACAAACTCCTCTCTGTGCATCTGAATCATTGTACATCATCATACAGCCCAGATACATACGTGGTAGGGCGCGCATTTTGAACTTTGTAATTTTACTCACCCCAGTTTGAATGTCGTAGCATTGGATTTTCGATCTCGCATATTAAAAATAGACCCTAATTTACTCAGCTTGTATCATTGATTTCTCGTATACCGAATGCTGGTATAACGGGAACTCCCTGTACTATGCAAATGCCAATGATAAGACACGTTATCGGTATTGCCAATACACACAACCCTCGTTTTCCCGGATATCGGATTTGCCGGACAAAATCCGAGGTCCGGGGATATGCCCGAGTCCCGGACAAATGCCTGGTCCAGTTCGTAAATCGACAAAGTTGTCCGGCGGTCCGAGCGTTTCCTGTCACCCCTGGTCAGTGTCCGCGCCTCCCGCCAGGTGGCAGCATGCTCAGCGGTTGTATTGTTTACATATGGGCAAAAGACACTCATGGTTCACCTGCACCACCTCCGTCAGTCCCCTGACCCCCACTGCCCCTGGTGCAGGAACGTCTCTGAGACTATTGAACACTTTCTGCTGCAGTGTCCGCGCTTCCACTCCCACTGTGTAGTGCTACGCTCTCAACTCCTCGCCCTGAATGTCGCCACCTGTGACCTGCCCAGCCTACTGGCGACGGCTGGCGCCCACCCCTCCTGGCAACACGCTGTCATCCGCCTCACCTGTGCCTTCTTGAGGAAGACAGGTCAACTACAGCGCCTGTGATAGCATCATAGGACATCACCAGGGCTCATAGTGTTCCCCAAGGGATCCTCGCAACCCTAAAAACAACAGCAAAGTGACGTAAAAGTCTGCAGCGGGGTAGTTACAATTTGCGAGGCCTCACTGGATATGGGATTTTTCTCACTCAAGCGGTCGACCGACCGACCATCACGCTTTTCAGGAGCTTATATCTTTGGAATCCCGCTTCCGATTGACAAGCGGTCTTCGTCATCTGATAGCCCCATTCAATCCCTATTTGTGCTTGACATGTTTTGTCTCACGTGAGGGATCAGCATGGCGCGTGCCGCGTGAGGGGTGTCAGACCGTTATCTTGCTATAGCTGAGAAACGGCTGTACCGACTAAGTTGAAATTTGGTGTGTGGTTTGAGACCACACACCTAGCAATGTCACACAGGTCAAACTCCGGGTGACGCCGCACGTGCGGCGGGTTTCTTCGGGCTCGCTCGTCCCTCGCCAATTAAGGCGTCTTACTGGTTGATATTGGCGGTTGCCGGACAGTAAATACTAGAGTAGGATAAACGTCCAGGGGTGGCTAATGGCCTCGGACTATTGCGATTCCCGGACCAGTGCTCCCCCCTATTAGTCCGGGAAAACGAGGGTTGTGTGTATTATGTTTGGCAAAATATGAATGTTATACATGCGTCCACTGCAGATTATGAAGCTTCTGAAATATTTTTTTGAAGACCGCGTTTGGCACCTTACGAGATCTGGTTTGTTTACCTCTCCTCGCCCGCCGAGTCCAGGCCATCAGCAACTAAAGTACATCACTTATATGACTGTACAGCAGCACTTGTAATTAATTAATGGAAACAGAGGAGACATTTATTCTTTGTTTGGTCATATAGTCTAGTCTACGCTAACAGCGGTTCCTTACAACTCCCTCTACGGGGAGGCCACGGCAGAAGTCTCCCATTTCCACATATCTATCCACCTCATTCCCACATCCTACTGTCCTCTCACTCATGCATGATCTCTCTCTCTCTCTCTCTCTCTCTCTCTCTCTCTCTCTCTCTCTCTCTCTCTCTCTCTCTCTCTCTCTCTCTCTCTCTCTCTCTCTCTCTCTCTCACATACTCCAACACTATCCTCCCATTTAACAAGGGGTCATCCCTTCACACTCACAACATCTAGTGCTTTATGATACTCTCATCTACCGTATCTCTCGTCCCCGTCGGCGAGAGTTCCAACTTTTCGCGTCACCCAGTGGTCCTATTTTCTACGACTCTATATACTGTGTATATATATATATATATATATATATATATATATATATTATATATATATATATATATATATAATATGAATATATATATATATAATATATATATATATATATATATATATATATATATATATATATATATATATATATATATATACACACAAACCTCGATTTCCCGGACCTCCATTTCCCGGATATCGGATTTGCCGGACAAAATCCGAGGTCCGGGGATATGTCAGTCAAGGACAATTTTTTTATTTTTTGTTTTTTTATTTTTTTATTATACGTTGAAATGCCTGGTCCTGTTCGTAATTGACCCAAGTTGTCGGCGGTCCGAGCGTCTCCTGTCACCCCTGGTCAGTGTCCGCGCCTCCCGCCAGGTGGCAGCATGCTCAGCGGTCGTATTGTTTACATCTGGGCACACGACACTCACGGTTCACCTGCACAGCCTCCGTTAGTCCCCTGACCCCCACTGCCCCTGGTGCAGGAACGTCTCTTGAGACTATTGACACTTTCTGCTGCCTCCCGCCAGGTGGCAGCATGCTCAGCAGACGTAAAAGTCTGCGGTGGGGTAGTTGATATTGGCGGTTGCCGGACAGTAAATACTAGAGTAGGATAAACGTCCGGGGGTGGGTAATGGCATCGGACTTTTTTGACTTGCGATTCCCGGACTTTTGCGGTTCCTGGACCAGTGCTCCCCCTATTAGACAGGGGAAACGAGGTTTGTGTGTATATCTAATAAGCTTTTACCTGTGTTTATGTATACCTAACCTGACCGTAATGTAACGTAACAATAACCTAACTTGACCGTTACTGGGAGAAATTACAACTTGGGGGGATGATGATGGGGCGGAGGCAAATAAGAAAGTATTACCTTTATTGCCGTTGTTCATGTTTGGTGGAGGGGTTTCTTCCATTTGATAGTGGTTTTTAGTTCCTTACGTCACTTAAGGCCTCTTTAAGGCCTCATTAGTTGTGCAACTAAATAATTACCAGCAAGCGCGAAGCGCTCGCGAGTCCTCACTGGATACGGGATTTTTCTCACATATAAGCGGCTGACCCGACCCGACCGACCGTCACGCTTTTCAGGAGCTCATATCTTTGGAATCCCGCTTCCGATTGACAAGCGGTCTTGGCCATCTGATTCAATCCCTATTCGCACCTACAGACAAATTTCCTTGCTATCGGGTTGCTACGGGCTCGCTGGTCCTTCGCCGATTAAGGCGTCTTACTGGTAACTCTAACATGACCATGAGAATCTTGACTCCCGATAGTGGGGAGAGCTATGAAGATCAGGGAAAAAGTGGGTATAAGAGTGAATAAATGAAGAAAATAGGTAACTATGTGGTATTGTGTGATTAGTTGTTCTCGGTAGCAGGGCGCGGAGACCCATGCCTCCTGACCTGTGACGGGCTGTGGTTCAGTAAGGGCCCTGTCAGTTAGTGACCACCATCGGGATTTATGTACCAGGGGTCACTGCTGCAGGGGGCATTGAAGTGCACGGCGTCCTACTTGGAAAGTGCACTACCGCAGTGGATTGAAACGGAGCTGGGGCCTGATTGACTGCTGCCTCCCAAGAAAGCGCCAGGCAAGGCTGCCGCACCACCCCTTGAACCTCCACACTGTGTTCACACCATTACAAAACACACATAACATGACCTATCTATCAAGCACTAAACCTACCCCCACAAACTAGTAGTAGTTAGCCATAGATTACAGCTTTCAACTTTCCTCACAAATTCCATGCAGTTTTTCTATATTGCATGGCATCACTTCTTTTCCGGCCAGCTTCGGCTGGAGGGATGGGTGGGTGGGGAGGAGCCTTCTACTTCCTATCCTTTCTCTCTTATTATCTAGTTAGTGTAGTGTAGTTAAAGCAAACAGCCTTGTAAGGACCTATCGGTCTGTTGCTGTTTGTGTTTCCTTTGTATTCCTTTGTATTCCCTCCGTCCCCAACAAGATCTCCCTGGTTCAGGGCTGCCAACTCAGGCGCAGAGTGGTCTTAGTCCTGGATCAACATAAGACCATGTTAGCTCTCGATGATGGTGTCTAAGAAATGCGTTCTTGGCATTGCTGCCACTTGTGTCTAACATGGAAGCTCCACGTTACACTCTCCCTAGTCCAGGTTTAAAAAAGTGGCCGAGTGTGTGTGTGTCTCTCTCTCTCTCTCTCTCTCTCTCTCTCTCTCTCTCTCTCTCTCTCTCTCTCTCTCTCTCTCTCTCTCTCTCTCTCTCTCTCTCTCTCTCTCTCTCTCTCTCTCTCTCTCGCTGTCTGTCTGTCTGTCTGCCTCTCTTATGGACAGTTGGACACGCTTCATTACGTCTGTGTGATGCAAATGTTCTTTTTGGATTTCTGGCTGCAGAAATTTCAGGTTTTTGTGGAAAATGTTGAAGTTTCAGATCATTATAAAAATAAGTCCACAAATTGGTGTTATCGGGCACGCTTTTTACAGCCAAACACTGGGCTTGCCTGTCAGGAAGTTGTATTTACCTAGTTGTATTTAGTTCCTAGGTCTGTCTGTCTGTCTGTCTGTCTCTCTCTTTCTCTGTCTCTCTCTTTGTCTCTCTGTCTCTCTGTCTCTCTCTTTCTCTCTGTGTCTCTCTCTGTCTTTCTCTCTCTCTGTCTTTCTCTCTCTCTGTCTTTCTCTCTCTCGGTCTGTCTATCTGTCTCTCTCTCTGTCTATAGAAGAGCATCCCGGGCGTAACACTCAGGCCACATATTTTGGTATTACAGTAAAACCCTTATAACTCGGCACGCTAGGGGCTCTGGCCCTTGCCGAGTTATTCAATGTGCCGAGTTATTCAATGTCCTCCTTTGATATGTTATTAAAAAAAAAAAAAAAAAGAAAAAAAAAAAGAAAGGACATACAGTATAAAAACAACACTTACCAATGCACGGGTAGCAGCAGGCCTGTAATCCCAGGAGCGGGCAGCCTTGTTGTAACATGTAGAAGATGTTAGGGGGACTAGTCACATTTTAACACTGGTATCACTTTAATCACTTTATAATCACAACTCTGTACTGTATTGTATACAGTACTGTACCTGTACAACTTAATTTTACATCACTTAAGCACTTAATTACTGCAACACTATACTTGTACCTTAAACTGTGAAACAGGCCTTAATCACTAATGTACAGAATAATTTTTTATGTCACTCGGGGTCAGTGCTGCTGTCGAAAATGTGAGTTGGCAGATCAGGGGAGATACTGTTCAGGAAGCTGCAACCAGACTCACTACTTGTAGAGGGCTGAGGCTCCCTGGCGTGTGGCTTTGGTTTGAAGAAGGCTGAAATTTTTGTTTGTTTCTGACTTGTACACTGCCTCTTGATAACAGCATTTCTTATGTCTTTCATAGGTGAGTAGAATGCATCAAATTGGTGTTCCACCAACCCCTCCAAAGCCTTGTCCAGGTGAAAACGAAGCTGAGACAATTTCATGCTGGCTGGCTGGTCAGCTTCGTCATCACTGTCAGCTTCAACAGCAGCCTCCGCCCCCTGCACAACACTAGCTGCTATGTCCTCTTCTGTCTGATGATGGTAGCCCAGAGCCCCAGCATCGCTCTCCAGCCACTCAACTATGTTCTCCTCGGTGACTTCGGGCTCACCACCTTTATGCACTGTTGCAGTGAAATCTTCTAAACCAAACCCAGTGAAGTCCACTTCTACTTCAGTCCCCTTTAGCAACTTGTTCCATGCATTGCTCAGGGTGGTGGACTTGAGCCCGTTCCACGCCTCAGCACAGTTATACACAGTGTGGCGTAAGTTGTACGCTTTGAAATTCGCAAGCGACTGAGCCCCCCTTGTGTCCTCTTGTCCCTCTACCTCTTCTAGCACAAGGCACTCCTCCAGCTGCTTGTTTCTGTAGTGAGGCTTGCAGGCCTCCATCACGCCTTGGTCCATGGGCTGGATTAGGGAGCTGGTGTTGGGTGGCATAAACATTACTTTAATTCTACCACCATGGGCCTCCAGTTCATCTGGGCTCGGATGTGCTGGGGCATTGTCAAGTAGGAGGATGGCCTTGACATTCTCCATTGTGATTGCCAACACAGTTGTCTGGAAATTAATAACAGCAGGCACAAAAAAATGGTGGAACCATTCACTGGCGAGTTCACGGTTAAACCAGGCCGAGAGGTTGCCCCTGTAGATAACAGGCAGGTTACCCATGACGTTTTTGAGTGCCCGTGGTGTTTTTGCCTTGCCTACAACCATGGGTTTCAGCCTGTGCCACCCGTCAGGGTTTCCACAGCACATAATGGAGATCCGAGCCTTAGCTAATTTCCTCCCTGGAATGTGCCTTTCCTGCTTTGATGCCTGGGTGTTGGCGGGCATCGACCTCAAAAAAAGCCCCGTCTCGTCAGCGTTGTAGAGTTGGGAGAGAAGGAGGCCAGACTCCTGCATAATTTTCTCCAATTTCTGAGGGAAAGGCACCACCGATGCTTGATCAGCACTAGCACTCTCTCCCACCACTTTTCGGTTGGCTAGGCAGTGGCGACTCCGAAAAGTGAAGAGCCACCCAGCACTAGCCTTGAAATTGGTCACCTTTAAGTGCTTGGCCAACCTTACAGCGGCGTTTTGGAGGTCAACCCCCCTAACAGTAACTCCAACTGCTCGTTCCTGCTTGTACCACTTGTACACTGCTGCATCCAGGGAGACGTTCTTAACTGGCTTAATCCTCTTCTTGTAGTCTTGGAGGTGCTTGGATCCTCCAAAGTAAGGGCATGGGCACGAATCTTCTCTTTGACTTTCTTGATATCATAGAATGTGCTGGATTTGATATCAAACTCAGCACAAATAGCACGCATGGACGCACCTGCATCCATGCTTGCCAGCACTTTCACCTTTTCCTGCAGGCTCAGGCTCTTCAATTTTATTCCCTTCCTGCTGGAGACACCCTTGCATGATAGAGCTGACATCTTGATATACAGTACTGTATGATGTAATCCTAAAACACGTAAAATAGGTGGCAAAGTAAAGCAAAGGTCAGCAGCTTGCTGTATTCATAAAGCTTCTTAGCAACTCCTAAGTTTAAGAGTTCCTAGAAGTTAGCTCGGGTGTTGCTGTGAGTTGCTAAGAGTCATAGCAACTCACAGCAACACCGAGCTAACTTCTAGGAACTCTTAAACTTAGGAGTTGTGGGAGTTGGTACAGAGACCTGCTGGAACCAGCGCGTAGGCTGCGCCGTGTTTTTGTTGTCCAAGCACCGTCTTGGATTACGAATCCCAATCCAATAACACTTGCTGAAATGTGTGTTATACTACTCTGTGATATTGTTTGCAATGTTTTGCATTGATTATTATTTCGGCCCCTACCAAGCTTGTTGTTTTTGAATCAGAAACCAATCCTTTTTCAATTTCGACAAAAAACGGAATTCGTATCCAAGACGGTGCTTGGACGACATAAACACGGCTCAGCTGACAGCCTACACGCTGGTTCCCGACCTTTGCTTTACTTTGCCACCTATTTTATGTGTTTTGGGATTACATCATACAGTACTGTATTTCAAGATGTCAGCTCCATCACGCAAGGGTGTCTCCAGCAGGAAGGGAATGAAATTGAAGAGCCTGAGCCTGCAGGAAAGGGTCAAAAGGACAAAAACACGACTTTATGCGACTGACGATATGCCGAGTGTAAGCAAAGAGATGCAGTTATAACATCAATATGCCGAGATACATTATTTTTTGCCGACTTTTTGTTTACATGTTCACACAAGAGGTTGTGAGGGCATGATATGCCGAGTGAAAACCATGAGATGCAGTTTAGGTGAGGCGGTAGCAGAGTGGTTAGCGTCACCGAGTGGCATATTCCCCCTTTTCGGCATGTTGGCGGCCCTCTACGCATGGCTGTAGCTCCGAAACTAACTACAGGATTTTCTTGAAAATAACCTCATTGTGATTCCCACACAGTTACTTTTCTAAAAAAAAAAAAAAAACTTGTGTCCTTGCCATGCCGAGTTATATCAAATTCCGAGTTATACAGTGCCGAGTTATAAGGCTTTTACTGTATTGCAGATGAACACCGAATTCACTTTGGTGAACGAAACTATTTTTTTCTGGTGAGTTTTGATGTTGTGAATTAATCTGCCAACCGTTTCTGTCGCAAATATTTTTTTTTTTTTTTTTTAGGTAAAGGTTAGGTTAGGTTAGTTTAGGTATAGGTTAGGTTTGATATAGGTTATGTTAGGTAAAGGTTAGGTATGGGTTCGGTTAGGTCCAATTTGTTTTTTTGTAATTTCTGTTGCAAATCACACACACACACACCACACACACAAAAGTGATTTGCGACAGAAACGATTAGCAGATTCATTCAAAACAAATCAAAACTCACCAGAAAATATTGTTTTGTTCACCAAAGGAAGTTTTTTTTTGTTTTTTTGACATGACAAAGGACTGGCCAAGGGCACAACAAAAATGGGTAACACAAAGCCCGCTTAGTTGCCAGTCCCTATAAAGAAGACAGTAAGAGAATAAAAAAAGAGGGGTAGGCCAATTTAGTTCGGGAGGTGTCTTGTTACTCTTCTTTTGAAAAGATTTAAGTCATAGGAAAGTGGAAAAACAGAAACAGGAAGAGAGTTCCAGAGTTTACCAGTGAAAGGGATGAAAGAGTAAAGATACTGATTAACTCTTGCATTAGGAAGATGGACATAATAGGGATGAGAATGAGAAGAAAGTCTTGTGCAGCGAGGCCATGGGAGGGGGGGGAGGCATGCAGTTAGCAAGTTCAGAAGAGCAGTGAGCATGAAAATAACGGTAGAAGAGAGCAAGAGAAGCAACATTGCGGCGGTGATTTAAAGATTGAAGAAAGTCAGTCAGAGGAGAGGAGTTGATGAGACCAAAAGCTTTTGACTCAACTCTGTTTAGGAGAGCTGTATGAGTGGATCCTCCCCAAACATGTGAGATATACTCCATACATGGGCGGATAAGGCCCCTGTAGAGAGCAAGCAACTGGGAGGGAGAAAAAAAAGGACGCAGATGCAGGGGCATATTTAGGATCTTGAAACATTAGGGGCTTAGCTCAGCCAAGAGATCTTAAAATTTTTACTTGATAATTTTCAATTTATTTATGAGTATCAAGAATTTAAGATGTGAGACACTGTGCTCTACCAAAAGGCTCCGGTCATTTGCTTCAGATAACTTTCAAAACATGAAATTAAAATAAAATTAAGACAGTCTGAGTTGGGGTTCAACTTTGTTATTATTTATATTTTCATCAGTAGGAGTTAAACCCTAAGAAAAAGACCTCGAGCTTTGGCGTGATGAAGCAGTCACATAGATTGTACATTCCCAATGCTGTGTTCAATACTGAAATCTGACCAAACTCAGTCTTATAACTTTTTTTTTTAACATCACAAAGGACTGGCCAAGGACACACAAAAATGCACTTCGAAAAAAATGCACTTACATAGAAGAAATGCACTTTACAAAAAATGCACTTCGAAGAAATGCACTTTTTAAAAAAATGCACTTCGTAAAAGATGCACCCCGAAGAAATGCACTCCAAAAAAAATGCACGTAGAAAAAATGCACTTAAAAAAAATAGACTTCTGTTAACTGTGTGTTGTCCATCTGATATTCTCTTCTTCACCTCTCCAAAAGGTCTTTTGGTGTCTCCTCTGTCATGCACTCCTCATCTCTGCATGTTCTCTCCACCTCTCATGTCCTGCTCATAAAAAGGCTGCCATCAGCATACACAAAGTAACATCTAACCAAATATCTTGTTTCTTACTATGTATAATTTTATGTTGGCCCGTTTATGTTTTATGTTGCAGCTTATCTTACTTTTGTGAGAAAAAAATAATAATAATAGATAAAATAGATAAAAAATGGTATTTGAGATCCGGGGTAGGGAGTCCCAAGATCATAGAGGGAAAAAATGAAACATGTTTTTTTCCCTTGCTCGTGTTTTACTTCTGTTCACACAAGCATAAGAAGAGTTCCTGTGTTTTACTTCTGTTCACACAAGCATAAGAAGAGTTCCTGTGTTTTACTTCTGTTCACACAAGCATAAGAAGAGTTCTTGTGAAATTAGATGAAATTAGGAGAATATTTAGGGGTCGCAACAAACTAAACAATTTTCTAATAACCTTCAAAAACAAAGAAAAAACTCAAAACATCCCACATTTTTAGAAAGAAACTTATAAGGAAACCAAAACAGACCGTTTTCATTGTTTCCATTCAGAAAGCCTTCTTTTGAAGGTCCTCCTTCTTTTCCCGCCCCACAAGTTTCCGATGGTGGTGGACTAACTGGAGGAGATACTTCTCCTGTGCGGCCGACTTCGTGGACCCCAGGTAGCGCTGGACTAGGGCGATGCCCCGCTCCGCGGCATCGTTGACCACTCGGAGGCCGAGTGCCCGTTTCCGAGCGTCCTTGAATCGGTCGTCCTCCTCTCACAATGCCGGGTCCTTTGCCAGGAAGCCCTCGTCCGCGTCCAGTTTCTGAAAGAAGGACCGTGTCTTCGAAGTGACTAAGGACGAGAGGGAGGAAGACATCGTCATCTTTTTTCCCTCCAATCGCTTGAGTTGCTTCTTCAAGGCGGGCTTGTCCAATGCCTTGACCATCTGCTTCTTCTCCTCCACATCAATCCTTGAGTCGAAGAAGGCCAGTCCCGCGTTTTCCTCGGAAACGTACCACAGGTGGCGTCGCAGGGCTGTTCTGCTGCCTTGGCAACGGTTTGGTCAGGATATGTTTGAGGATCTCGAGGAAGAGCACGCTGTTCCCAAAACGGGCNCCCAGGTGCAGAAAGATTTCAAGTGGATTTTGGGTCTCACTCGGGATCGAACTCGGGTCTTCGAGAAGCCACTCGGTGACGCTAACCACTCTGCTACCACCTCACCAAAACTGCATCTCATGGTTTCACTCGGCATATCATGCCCTCACAACCTCTTGTGTGAACATGTAAACAGAAAGCCGGCAAAAAAAAATGCATCTCGGCATATTGATGTTAAAACTGCATCTCTTCGCTTACACTCGGCATATCGTCAGTCGCATAAAGTCGTGTTTTTTGCCCTTTTGATCTTTTCCTGCAGGCTCAGACTCTTCAATTTTCATTCCCTTCCTGCTGGAGACACCCTTGCGTGATGGAGCGACATCTTGAAATTTACAGTACTGTATGATGTAACCCCAAAACACGTAAAATAGGTGGCAAAGAAAAGCAAAGGTCGGGAACCAGCGTGTAGGCTGTCAGCTGAGCCGTGTTTATGTCGTCAAAGCACCGTCTTGGATACGAATTCCGTTTTTGTCAAAATTAAAAAAGGTTTGGATTCTGATTCAAAAACACAACAGCTTGGCAGGAGCCGAAATAATAATCAATGCAAAACATTGCAAACAATGTCACAGATAGTATAACACACATTTCAGCAAGTTTATTGGATTGGGATCGTAATCCAAGACGGTGTTTGGGACGACAAAACACGCTCAGCTGACAGCCTACACGCTGGTTTCCGACCTTTGCTTACTTTCCCACCTACTTTTCGTGTTTGGGTTACATCATACAGTACTTATATCAAGATGTCAGCTCCATCACGAAAGGGGGTGTCCCCAGCAGGAAGGGAATGAAATTGAAGACCTGAGCCTGCAGGAAAAGGTTTGAAAGTGCTGGCAAGGATGGATGCAGGTGCGTCCATGCGTGCTATTTGTGCTGAGTTTGATATAAAACCAGCACATGCTACCCGTTCACTGGTAAGTGTGGGTTTTTATGCTTTTACAGTACTGTATTTTTTTTTTTTTTTTTTTTTTTTTTTTTTTTTTTCCCCATATCAGAGGAGGACATTGCATAACTCGGCACTTGATAACTGGGCAAGGGCCAGAGCCCTAGCCTCCCCAGTTATAAGGCTTTACTGTACAGTAATGCTTTAACTAGACTCAGGGGCATGTTTCTTTCTTTCAGCAGAGGAAAAATATTTATTGTTTTTGAGGCGTGGGTAAAGTCATCAGTAGAATTATTCATAATACTCCATCATGCTCCCTCAGTCTACCTAGTGGCCCACGGCTCCCACGCCACACGGCAGCCGTGGCCAGTGGCTGGGCACCTGGGGGGCACCCGGCTTCTCCTGGGGGGCACGTGCCCACCCCCGCCCCCCGTAGCTACGCCACTCTTCAACTAGTCCGTCCCTAAGAAAATATTACTTTTCAAAAGTCCCTAAGAAAATATTTCTTTTCAACTAGTCCCTAAGAAAATATTACTTTTCAACTAGTCCTAAGAAAATATTACTTTTCAACTAGTCCCTAAGAAAATATTACTTTTCAACTAGTCCCTAAGAAAATCACACGTCACTTTAAATATATCCTAAAAACCTTAAAAACCTAAAATAACACTGGCATACAATGGCAAACCTTCAAAATCAGCTGACTGACGGGATATTTTGTGCAGGCAACCTTAACACAAGAGTTGTAATGCGGCAACAATGAATTACCTACAGGCAAATATACATGAGATGCGTCTCATGTATTCCAACGGAGCTGCCAATAAACAAAACTAACAACATTATCATCAGCACCTTTCTGTTTAACCCCTTGAGGCCCAGAACGTAATTTTCATTGTAATCTGGGTACCATTAGACTATTTTTAGTGACTATAAGCAATGTTTTTATAGATATGACCTGTTTAGTATCCTTGTCCACTAACTAATTTGGTATATTCAGTTACTTTTAGTAATTTTATGGCTAACTACAGACAATTCTATATAGCAAAGGAAAGATCTGGGCGTGAAGGGGTTAACGTCAGATTTTCCGGTAATGTCTTATGAGGTTGGACGGCCGATGATACGCTTCCAATGCTAGTGTTGGCATTCATCATTTAAATTTGGGTAAATTTCCAGATAAACACCGAACTTCATACTACACCGAGCGCCTAACTTCTGATCTTTCTATAATTTCTGATTGGGGCAAAGCAAACCTTGTTTTGTTCAATGCCTCAAAAACCCAATTTCTCCACCTATCTACTCGACAAAACCTTCCAGATAACTATCCCCTCTTCTTCAATGACACTCTACTGTCTCCTTCTTCTACAATGAACATTCTAGGACTATCCTTTACTAAAAATCTGAACTGGAAATCTCACATCTCATCTCTTGCTAAAACAGCTTCTAAGAAGTTAGGTGTGCTGTGGCGTCTGTGCAGGGACGTAGTTAGGCCTGGGCATTGGGGGCTGTGGCCCCGAATGTTTTATGAATAGCCCCGGATTAGTGTGTCCCAAAATGCAAAAGTTTTGAAATGTTGCACGCTGGTGTGTTATTCCGGTTCTCTCATAGTAAAACAGTATTGTGTTGAAATTTTGGGGGAATTGAGTAATATTTAAAGGTCCTGACAAAGTGAACATTTAGGCGACGTGACTCAAATTTCAGGATTTTTCTAAATTTCCACTTTTTTTCTCCCTCGGGTTATCAACATGGCAACAAGAGCCGCTAGTAATCTTTGGCTGATCGACAAGGCTCCAATCGATGAAATCACCGGAGTCCGACTACCATCGAAGGAGCAGGTCCTCCTCCGCTACTACCACCACCACCGGGAGATGGGGAAGACGGCGAGCGGGAGCAGGAAGGCGGTGGTGGAGGAGGTTCTCCCCTTCTGGTCGCAAACCAGGATTCCGACAACTACAGTAATACACGCCGGCACGAAGCTGTCAAAGCTGGTAAAGGCGTACAATGACCTCAAGAAGAACAAGAACAAAGACAGGCCGAAACATCGTATGGATGAGGAGGTTTTCAAAGGAGACCTCCAAGAAATCTTCGACTTCGCACACTCCTCCTCTCTCCAATGGGCAGACGTGAAGGACGAGGACAAGGAGCTCCTACGGAGTCAGAGAGAAGACAGAGGGGAATCATCCATGGCTGGAATTGACCTCGTGACAGCGAAGAAGGTGGAGAAGCAGGTCGAGCGCGGAACTCGACTCAAGCGGCTCCGGGAACGTGAAGACAGCAACATTGCCAGGCTGACTGAAAGGGCGGAAATCCCAAGCCAAAGCAGTAGCAGCAGCAGCAGTCCTGTGTCGACGACGTCATCACCGGCTCGTGGATCCCGAAGCCAGAGGAAAAAACTCAAACAGTCGCCATCGATCTCCGTGAAGGATCTTAACCTCATTTCAACTTGGGATCGAGAGAAGTTGTCGGTGCGGCAAGCAACGTCAACGTTCGCAGCTACCGCTCAAGTTCTTGGAATGGACATTGGGAGTATGGCGGTCTCGAAGAGCACGGTCCATCGAGCACGAATAGCGGGGAGAGAGCAAGCCGCCGAGAAGATCGTGGAACTGCGGAACCAGGAGATACCTGAGAGGTTGGTCCTGCATTGGGACGGAAAACTCCTCCCGTCCCTCTCTGGCGATACGGAGGACCGCATCGCCGTCCTCCTCAAAGGGGAAGATGACGCCGAGTTCCTTCTTGGGGTCCCGGCAAGCTCGGGTTCGACTGGCAGAAACGTGGCTGCAGTGGTCTTGAAGGAGGTGGACGAAGCGGGCGTCAGAGACAAGATCATCGCCTTCTGTTTTGGACACCACGGCTTCGAACACTGGCATGGTGCAAGGTGCTTGCATTCGGATTGAGCAAGAACTCGGACGAAGCTTGCTTTGGTTGGCCTGCCGCCATCATGTCCACAAGGTGATCCTCAAGGATGTCTTCGAAGCCAGCCTCGGCTCTTCCTCTGGTCCTGACATTGGAATCTTCAAACGACTCCGTGATCGATGGTCCTTTGTGGATTCCTCGCAGAGAGACGGTGGAAACATCGGAGGACCTCGTAGAGTTCTTCGCCACCAATGACACTGCCAGCAAACTGAAGAACGACGCATTGGCCTTCCTGAAGGAGGCTCTGATGTCGAAGAACCATCCCAGGGAGGACTATGAAGAACTTCTCCGTCTCTCCTACCTGTTCCTCGGTGGTGAAGGTCCAGCCAAACCATTCCGCCGTCCTGGAGCTCTCCATCAAGCCCGGTGGATGGCCAAGGCCATCTACTGCCTCAAGCTTCAGATGCTGAAATCCCAGCTGTCGCTGACTGGTCGAGAGAAGGCCGGAGTGGAACGAGTGGCCCTCTTCGTTGCTCTGGTGTACTGCAAGCAATGGCATGAGGCACCGATCTCTGTGAAAGCTCCGTTGAACGACGTGCTCTTCCTCGAGATCCTCAAAACATATCCTGACCAAACCGTTGCCAAGGCAGCAGAACAAGCCCTGCGACGCCACCTGTGGTACGTTTCCGAGGAAAACGCGGGACTGGCCTTCTTCGACTCAAGGATTGATGTGGAGGAGAAGAAGCAGATGGTCAAGGCATTGGACAAGCCCGCCTTGAAGAAGCAACTCAAGCGATTGGAGGGAAAAAAGATGACGATGTCTTCCTCCCTCTCGTCCTTAGTCACTTCGAAGACACGGTCCTTCTTTCAGAAACTGGACGCGGACGAGGGCTTCCTGGCAAAGGACCCGGCATTGTGAGAGGAGGACGACCGATTCAAGGACGCTCGGAAACGGGCACTCGGCCTCCGAGTGGTCAACGATGCCGCGGAGCGGGGCATCGCCCTAGTCCAGCGCTACCTGGGGTCCACGAAGTCGGCCGCACAGGAGAAGTATCTCCTCCAGTTAGTCCACCACCATCGGAAACTTGTGGGGCGGGAAAAGAAGGAGGACCTTCAAAAGAAGGCTTTCTGAATGGAAACAATGAAAACGGTCTGTTTTGGTTTCCTTATAAGTTTCTTTCTAAAAATGTGGGATGTTTTGAGTTTTTTCTTTGTTTTTGAAGGTTATTAGAAAATTGTTTAGTTTGTTGCGACCCCTAAATATTCTCCTAATTTCATCTAATTTCACAAGAACTCTTCTTATGCATGTGTGAACAGAAGTAAAACACAGGAACTCTTCTTATGCTTGTGTGAACAGAAGTAAAACACAGGAACTCTTCTTATCTTGTTGATCAGAAGTAAAACACAGGAACTCTTCTTTATCTTTGTACAGAAGTAAAAACGCTGCAACGAGTAAAAAAACAGTGGCATTTCTTATCTTTGGACTAGAAGAACAAGATAATTTTTATCTATTTGTATCTGATGCATTTTTTTTCACAAAGACAGAAGCTGGAGATAAAACATAAACGCAAGAAATTATACATGTAAAAAAAAAACTTTGGTTAGAGTGTTAACAAGGAATATCAGATGGACCACATTTAAACAGGACATGAGGTTGGTAGAGTACATTTTTCTAGTGATGGAGTGCATTTACTCGGGATGACAAAAAGACTTTTAGATAGTGCATTTTTTGAAGAGAAAGATGGCACCACAGTTAACAGTAAGTCTATTTTTTTTAAGTGCATTTTTTCGACGTGCATTTTTTTTGGA
>JACEEZ010020452.1:56392-63892 GCA_016584305.1 Chionoecetes opilio | reverse complement strand
TAGGTCCTTAAAGGCTGTTTGCTTTAACTAACACTACACTAACTAGATAATAAGAGAGAAAGGATAGGAAGTAGAAGGCTCCTCCCCCACCCACCACCCTCCAGCCGAAGCTGGCCGGAAAAGAAGTGATGCCATGCAAATAGAAAAACTGCATGGAATTTGTGAGGAAAGTTGAAAGCTGTAATCTATGGCTAACTACTACTAGTTTGTGGGGTAGGTTAGTGCTTGAGATATAGGTCATGTTATGTGTGCTTTGTAATGGTGTGAAACACAGTGTGGAGGTTCAAGGGGTGGTACGGCAGCCTTGCCTGGCGCTTTCTTGGGAGGCAGCAGTCAATCAGGCCCCAGCTCCGTTCAATCCACTGCGGATTGTGTACTTTCCATGTAGGACGCCGTACACTTCAATGCCTCCTGCAGCAGTGACCCCTGGTACCTTAAATCCCGATGGTGGTCACTAACTGTCAGGACCCTAACTGAACCACGGCCCGTCTCAGGTCGAGAGTAGTAGTGGTAACCGTTAACTCGGGGCTATCTGTGTGTGTTATGAGGTCTAATGTAGTGTTGGTGTAGGCTCAGTGTGGAAGTTCAAGGGTGGTGCGGCAGCCTTGCCTGGCGCTTTCTTGGGAGGCAGCAGTCAATCAGGCCCCAGCTCCGTTTCAATCCACTGCGGTAGTGCACTTTCCAAGTAGGACGCCGTGCACTTCAATGCCCCCTGCAGCAGTGACCCCTGGTATATAAATCCCGATGGTGGTCACTAACTGACAGGGCCCTTACTGAACCACAGCCCGTCACAGGTCAGGAGGCATGGGTCTCCGCGCCCTGCTACCGAGAACAACTAATCACACAATACCACATAGTCACCTATTTTCTTCATTTATTCACTCTTATACCCACTTTTTCCCTGATCTTCATAGCTCTCCCCACTATCGGGAGTCAAGATTCTCATGGTCATGTTAGAGTTACCAGTAAGACGCCTTAATCGGCGAAGGACCAGCGAGCCCGTAGCAACACGATAGCAAGGAAATTTGTCTGTAGGTGCGAATAGGGATTGAATCAGATGGCCAAGACCGCTTGTCAATCGGAAGCGGGATTCCAAAGATATGAGCTCCTGAAAAGCGTGACGGTCGGTCGGGTCGGGTCAGCCGCTTATATGTGAGAAAAATCCCGTATCCAGTGAGGACTCGTGAGCGCTTCGCGCTTGCTGGTAATTATTTAGTTGCACAACTAATGAGGCCTTAAAGAGGCCTTAAGTGACGTAAGGAACTAAAAACCACTATCAAATGGAAGAAACCCCTCCACCAAACATGAACAACGGCAATAAAGGTAATACTTTCTTATTTGCCTCCGCCCCATCATCATCCCCCCAAGTTGTAATTTCTGCCAGTAACGGTCAAGTTAGGTTATTGTTACGTTACATTACGGTCAGGTTAGGTATACATAAACACAGGTAAAAGCTTATTAGATATACACACAAGCCTCGTTTCCCCTGTCTAATAGGGGGAGCACTGGTCCAGGAACCGCAAAAGTCCGGGAATCGCAAGTCAAAAAAAAAAAAAAAAAAAAAAAAAAAAGTCCGATGCCATTACCCACCCCCGGACGTTTATCCTACTCTAGTATTTACTGTCCGGCAACAGCCAATATCAACTACCCCACCGCGGACTTTTACGTCCGCTGAGCATGCTGCCACCTGGCGGGAGGCAGCAGAAAGTGTTCAATAGTCTCAAGAGACGTTCCTGCACCAGGGGCAGTGGGGGTCAGGGGACTAACGGAGGCTGTGCAGGTGAACCGTGAGTGTCGTGTGCCCAGATGTAAACAATACGACCGCTGAGCATGCTGCCACCTGGCGGGAGGCGCGGACACTGACCAGGGGTGACAGGAGACGCTCGGACCGCCGGACAACTTGGTCAATTTACGAACAGGACCAGGCATTTCAACGTATAATAAAAAAATAAAAAATAAAAAAATAAAAAAATTGTCCTTGACTGACATATCCCCGGACCTCGGATTTTGTCCGGCAAATCCGATATCCGGGAAATGGAGGTCCGGGAAATCGAGGTTTGTGTGTGTATATATATTATATATATATATATATATATATATAATATATATATATATATGTTATATATATATATATTATATATATATATATATATATATATATATATATATATATATATATATATATATATATATATATATGTATATATAATATATATATATATATATATATATATATATATTATATATATATATTCATATATATATATATATATTATATATATATACACAGTATATAGAGTCGTAGAAAATAGGACCACTGGGTGACGCGAAAAGTTGGAACTCTCGCCGACGGGGACGAGAGATACGGTAGATGAGAGTATCATAAAGCAATAGATGTAGTCCATGAGCCAGGCCAGATATCGGTACCACCTGGGGTGACTAAACACGAATGGTACTAAAATGTTTATAGAGTGACTGTAAATACATTAAGATATGATAGCCTTCCCGCACTGGTAGCTTAGTCTGATTTTTGATGCAATGGGGGTGCTACCCATAAAAAAAGATTTCAGCGTGACGCTCCGGGTTTTCCTCATTTTCTTTAAATCAATCACACGATCGTTGCGAAACTTTGGACACCTATGTAGAATTTGATTCTACCAGAGTGTTCCTAGGTATTTTTCAAATTTCCTATATTTTGGGATTTACCCTAAAAAAAAATTAAATTTTTGGGGTTTTTTTCCCTAATCTGGAATAAATCCCTAAATATGGGAAATTAAAAAATTTTTCTAACGCTCTTGTGCTTTTTTATTCTCAAAAAGATTTATTCCGAGTATATTTCAAGTTTTCCCCATTTTGGGGTTTTATTTCATATTTGGGCAGAAGCATCACTCTGACCGCATCAATTCGAAAATATACAAGTTGGGGGGGGCGGGGCCACCAGGATGAGACTGCGAGTCGACACTACCAAAGAGGTCCAGGTTCAAAGACCAAAAACCCAAATTCTGGCTTCTTACTCGAATGTAGCCCATGAAACAGCCCCATCAGCATTTGGGAGGGGTTAAATCAAAACCCGCGGACGCAGTGGCCAGGACACTGAAGTCCCTGCCACTATCAATGCCCCCGCAACAGAAAGCCCACCGTTAATAAAGCTTGGGGAAAAAGCAGCCATTGCAGTCCCTTACGCTTAACAATTGTTTTGCGTGTTTGACAACACTCTTGCCAAAGCTGCCGATTTTGGAAACAAGAGAATTTCAAGAACTTTATCATCAGGATGGGCGTCTTCCACACAATCTGCAATCTCCTTCCACCATGGGGAAGAGGTTTCGGATGCAGGTCTTAGAGATTTTTGGTGGGAATCAGGGTCATCGCAGAAGGATCAGTGTCAGGGGTGATACCCCGGGAGGTCAAAGAGCATGAGACTGACAAGCTCGTTATGAAGCATGTAGGCTTGCGGGGAAAGGCTTCCCTTTTCCAGGGCTAAAGAAAACCATTAAAGGGACATACACCATCTGGAGGGAACACTGAAACAAAAACGTTTCCACGCAACGTGTCTCGGGGAAACCTTTTCAAGAGCTGATGGAGAGTGAATAGCACAAATTCCTAAAGCTCTTCCAATTTTTATTTTGAGCCCCTAGAGATAAACACCCTTCCAGCATTTGGATGTCTCCCGGGACAGGGTTTGAGATCATTTTGGACCTGGTTCGAGCCCCAAGAAGGAAAGGATCTTCACCTAGGAGCAACCGACGATGATCCCGTGGTGTTTTGCCTATGAAAGGTGAACATCCCCTTCCGACCTACTACTAGCCTGATGTCTCAAATGCCCATTAAAACCCCCAGAGGCCCTGAACACTTCATGCAAGGTGGCTTTTCTCCAGATCGTAGCAGAATCCCTTGGACGGATTCCTGGACGGGGCCTCGAAAGAACGATCAAAAAAAGACACCCAGACAGACACCAGGGGCACAAAAGGCTTCAGCCTGAAAGGTGGAGCTGTCGCCAGGTACTCCCTGACTCGGGTATCGAAAAGCAGATACTTGGGGCACCAGGCCATGGTAGTAGGCCAAAAAAGTATACTGTTCAGCCCCCCCAGACCTCAGATGCCCAGGATTAGAAAGATGAGGCCGATGTCCAATCTTTATTTCCCCAAATGATGGGCCCAGCGGTTAACCCCTTCAACGCGAGCAAGGGATCTTGTCAGTTTGTCAACTGCGACTCACACCCCCGGGAAGTTGCCAAAGCCCTTCTAGGGGCCTACAGAATGGAGAGGATCATATCAACCCTTTCGGGAAAGGGCCCCCTGGAGACCGATACCCAACTTTTACAGTTTCATGACACGATGACGAAGACGAAACTGAGAACGTTCACAAACATCAAAAATAAACCCACGCTAAAAAGGGCCCGCCAAGGAGGCTATCTTGAAGGCTGACGGGAAACCCTTTTTGGCCCGATGATCCTTGTTGCGAAAAAGAAAGCTAAAAATGAGTGATGTTGGCTCACCCCGGGGGCCCTTTGCCAGGGCACTTGCCAGGGGTGATGGGTCTTCCGCAAGACCAAAAAGGCTGCCCTAGCAAGGGATTTGGGAGGGGAATGTTTCTTGCAGAGGTGACCCCCGACCCTCTGCTACCTTTTGTGGGATGAGCCTGGCCAGAAACGAAGGGAAAACGACAACACTTTTTCACAGCTTGCAGGGACAGCACGGGGTCCCCATTGTCCCTGAGGGTGTAAGAGCAGGCGCATTTATGTTGTGTTTGACTCTACAAAGGGGACTCCTCAAAAATGCAGAAAGAGCCAAAAGAAGTGAGGGGCAGGGGTCCATTTTAAAAACTTCAAACCCGGGGACAACTCCCGCAGTGGAAAATTTCCGGTAGTTCCTCCAACAAGGCAAATCTCATCAATTCCCGGTAGAAGAAAGGAAAAAACCACAGCAAGGGGAAGCTCGAGGGCAAGGAAACTGTATGTCACATGTGAGCAGCCTGTTCAAATCACCAAAGAGCGTGGGAAGAGGCTCCTGAGCTTAAGTCAAATCAAGAAGAAGCGGGGCACACGCCTCCTTCTCCAATTCTGCAGCAGAACTGGGTCAATTGTCACATCATCAGAGGATACAGACGTCATGGGCCTGTTTTGGGCATGTGCCACAAGTCCCTCCCACCGTTCCAGAAGTGGGGACGAAGAACGGACAAAATTCCTGGATATCACCCCACTGAGCCGTAACTGGGAGGCAGCGTTGTGATTTATTTTTATTTGGGATGCTCCTTTACAGGGTGGATTTTCCTCAGTGCATTTTGCTGGCCCCGGGGGGAAAATGACGACATCAAAAGGTGAAGATGGCAAGACATACGGAGCTTTCCCCCACTTGGGCGCTCATGGGAAATGTCTCCTGAACTCTTTTTAGAAGCAAGGAAATACCCCCACTGTACCGCCATCTACCCAAAACTGGGTGAACAAGCTTCGGTAGAGCTGTTCTGTGCGAGACTGGGGAGGGGATCAAGTCAAATCCCTCCTTGTGGGAGCCCTCTGCAGCCTACGTGCAAACTACCCGGCTGCGATTGGAGGGAAGTTTCGGCCCGCCATTTGTTTCGAACCCAAAAGACTGCGGCTGGATGAAGAGAGGACGGCAAGTTTCTGTCAAAGGTGCGAGGTCACCACAAACCCGTGCTGTTTGCAGTACTGTCCTGCAAGTGTGTGCGGTCATGCGAACTCCCCAAGTGCACTTTCCTCCAAAAGGCCTGAAGTGTACGGACATGTGCAGGTTACAGAAGCCAGAACAAGGCTATTGAAGAAGAGCGGTTTGCCAACAGTCAGATTTCCCAGTCTGACTGAGGGAAATTTAGGGGGATTTAAATTGGCCATATAGTAGGTACAAGCCCATGGCAGCTTAGTGTTTTTTTTACAGGACTTGTATTAAAGTGACAAAACATATTTATTTTAAGACTTTAGGCATTCCTGTCCCAAATTGACATTTTTAAAAAATTTTTTGAATTTTTGGTAGGGTGGTCTATTTAAAAAGTGTTTAAAGACCATTTAAACTACCAGTGGCAAGGGCTACATATCAAAACAAAACTTTTAGACGTAGCAAGCTAAAAAACCCAAGAGAATTAGTCCCCCCGGGTGGGACCGTACCCAAATTTTGGTCTTGCTCTGGACTATGTTGTGAGTGTGAAGGGATGACCCCTTGTTTAAAAGGGAGGATAGTGTGTGTGTGTGTGTGTGTGTGTGTGTGTGGGGGTGTGTGTGTGTGTGTGTGTGTGTGTGTGTGGTGTGTGTTGTGTTGTGTGTGTGGTGTGGTGTGGTGTGTGGTGTGGTGTGTGTGTTTGTGTGTGGGGGTGTGTGTGTGTGGTGTGTGTGTGTGTGGGTTTTGTGTGGGGGGGGGGGTGGGGGTGTGGTGTGGGGTGGGTTGTGTGGGGGTGTGTGGTTGTGTGTGTGGTGTGTGTGGGTGTGTGGTGGTGTGTGTGTGTGTGTGTGTGTGTGTGTGGTGGTGTGTGTGTGTGGTGTTTGTGTGTGTGTGTGTGTGTGTGTGTGTGTGTTGTGGTGTGTGTGTGTGTGTGGGTGTGTGGTTGTGTGTGGGGTGTGTGTGGGTGTGTGGTGTGTTTGTGTGTGTGTGGTGGTGTTGTGTGTGTGGGGTGTGGTGTGTGGGGTGTTGGTGTGTGGTGTGTGTGAGAGGAGAGAGGAGAGAGAGAGAGAGCGGAGCGAGAGCGAGAGCGAGAGCGAGAGCGAGAGCGGAAACGAGAGCGGAGCGAGAGGGAGCGAAGCGAGAGCGAGAGCGAGACGAGGCGAGAGCGAGACGAGAGCGAGAGCGAGAGCGAGAGCGAGAGCGAGAGCGAGAGCGAGAGCGAAGCGAGGCGAGAGCGGAGCGAAGCGAGAGCGAGAGGAGAGAGAAAATCATGCAGAGTGAGAGGACGTAGGATGTGGGGGAATGAGGTGGATAGATAGGGAAAATGGGAGATTCTGCCCTGGCCCCCCGTAGAGGGGGTTTTAAGGGAACCGCTGTTAGCGTAGACTAGACATATGACCAAACAAAGAATAAATGTCTCCCCTGTTCCATTAAAATTTAAATTTCAAGTGCTGCTGTCAGTCATATAAGTGATGTACTTTAGTTTTCTGATGGCCCGGGCTCGGGGGGGAGGAAGGGGAAACAAACCAGATCTGTAAGGTGCCAAACGCGGGCTTTAAAAATATTTTAGAACTTAAATCTGCAGTGGCCTTTAAAAAATTCAATTTTGCCCAAAAAAAATAAAACCCAAACCCCCGTTTTCCCGGACTAATAGGGGGAGCCTGGTCCGGGAAGCAATAGTCCGAGGCCTTAGCACCCCCCGGGCGTTTTTCCTACTCTAGATTTACTGTCCCCGGGAACCGCCAATTCAAAACCCGTAAGACGCCTTTAATTTGGGGAGGGACGAGCGAGCCCGAAAAACCCGCCGCATGTGCGGGGGCACCCCGGGGTTTACCTGGGTGACTTGTAGGGTGTGTCTCAAACCACACACCAAATTTAACTTGTCGGTTTT
>JACEEZ010020452.1:42500-55366 GCA_016584305.1 Chionoecetes opilio | reverse complement strand
AAATTTTTAACTTGTCTTCCATGACAAGATAATTCTTGTCATGGAAGACAAGTCACATTTTTTCATGTTGACGAACACAATCTTGTCATGGTTGACAAGTTAAGATCTTGTCAATATGACAAGATTTATCTTGTGATTTTAGACATGTTCGCAGAACAAGCCTATTCTTGTCACACTGACAAGAGTATGTCTAGAGTGTAGAGTAGATAAATGTGCACATGCGTGATACACACACTCAATGCAATATAAATTTCAACCTGCGTGACATTACTTTGGCGAACGTCTCTCCGCCGATCTATTCCCGTCATTGTGCATTCCATCACCTGAGTTTCACCATTATCCTGAGTTTTTTTTTCAGTTTTTTTACTTTCGTCACCGGTATACACTGGCGGGTAAGGCGTCGATCAATGCACGTGCCACGCCATCTGTTATAGCATTTTTTACTCTAGATACCTCGAATATGTCTGCCTGTCTGTCTGTCTGTCTGTCTGTCTGTCTGTCTTTGTCCATGAACACTAAACACAATCGGCCGCTTTTTTAAACATGGACTAGGGAGAGTCTAACGTGGAGTTTCCATGTTAGACTCAAGTGGTACCAATGCCAAGAACGCGTGTTTTAGACACCATCATCGAGAGCTAACATGGTCTTATGTTGATCCACGACTGCGCTTGGGTTGGCAGCCCTGAACCAGGGAGATATTTGTTGGGGGACGGAGGGCGGAGGAGGCATTTGTCTCCGCGCCCTGCTACCGAGAACAACTAAACACACCATACCATATATTCACCCATTTTCTTCATTTATTCACTTTTTTACCCACATTTTCCCTGCTCTTCATAGCTCTCCCCACTATCGGGAGTCAAGATTCTCATAGTCATGTTATAGATATTATTTAGTTGCACAACCAACGAGGCCTTAAATTACTTAAAAGAACGAAAAAAACCCACAATCAAATGGAAGAAAATACCCCACCAAAAATAAGAAACGGCAATAAAGGTAATATTTTCTTATTTGCTTCCGCCCCATGTTGTAATTTCTGCCAGTAACGGTCAAGTTAGGTTACTGTTACGTTAGATTACGGTCAGGTTAGGTATACATAAACACAGGTAAAAGCTTATTAGATAGATATTAAGTCGTAGAAAATAGGAACACTCGGCGACGCGAAGATTTGGAACTCTCGCCGACGGGGACGAGAGATACGGTAGACGAGAGTATCATAAAGCAATCGATGTTGTGAGTGTGAAAGGATGACGCCCTGTTAAATGGGAGGATAGTGTTGGAGTATCTGAGAGAGAGAGAGAGAAAGAGAGAAAGATCATGCATGAGGAGAGAATGCGAATGAGGTGGATAGATGTATGGAAATGGGAGACTTCTGCCGTGGCCTCCCCGTAGAGGGAGTTGTAAGGAACCGCTGTTAGCGTAGACTAGACTATATGACCAAATAAAGAATAAATGTCTCCTCTGTTTCCATTAATTAAATGCAAGTGCTGCTGTATAGTCGTATAAGTGATGTACTTTAGTTGCTGATAGCCTGGACTCTGCGGGCGAGGAGAGATAAACAAACCAGATTTCAAAGGGCGCCAAACGCGGTCTTCTAAAAAATATTTCAGAAGCTTCATAATCTGCAGTAGAGGCATGTATAACACTCATATTTTGCCAGACAGAATATTGGCAATACCGATAATTTGTCTTAGCATTGGCATCTGCATAGTATTCGTAAATATCATTAGACTCAAGCGTTGGACAGGGGTCTGGGTGTCTAACATTTCCAATACTATTCTCGTTAGTTTTAGATCAACTTAAGACTAACCCCCCCCGGAAAAAGTTTAAAGAACGGAAATGCCTGTCTAAAGCCACGGTTAGTCCTAGGTTAGCCTAAGTCCACGTTTAAAGATTCGGCCGAATGCCTTTGCCTCCTGCACCTCGTCATTTCTTACAGTTTTATAACTTCATATTAAGCACGTCAGTTCCGTATCCGTACGTTCACCGGCTATGAAATTTATCCTTGGCTTTAAAATTTTTCATGTGATTATTTCACTTCCTTCACACCAGTCCTGAATCCGTTACAAATAGGATGTATATATTAAGAAATAACTGCATACATTTCCTTTCCCTTTCTTTGTATTTTTACACTGCACAAAAGTTCGCACATTCTTGAAATTCTTCGTACTGAGCATTTTATCACGTGTTTCATTTCTTAACTAAAATTCTATACTATTTTCATTCTTAATTAGTTTTCGGTGTTAAAAGTTCCACCTTAATGTCGCTATTTTGTTCTACTTTCTTCCGCGGATGATATATCTGTGTTAATTTTCTTTCAGTTCACAGATAACACTATGTACCAATCCTTCGTTAGGAAAATACTCGCAGTCACGTTGGTAGGATTAGAGTTATATTGTTCCTTCGATTTTTAATGTAACGTGCGTACTTTTTCCCGTTACCTCTGTTCTGCGGCTTACTGACGAAACACCCGCACCACTTCTTACGTCCTCAGTACGGGAAATCTATTTCAACAGCACGCATCTCTACTCGCAGGCTATCTAGTAGAATTTCTTTTCATGCATGTCTTTATTTGTCGGTCTATGTGTTTGTTCACGTCTCTGATACCGCCCCCTCATATCTCTCTCTCTCTCTCTCTCCTCTTCTCTCTCTTCTTCTCTCTCCTCTCTCTCTCTCTCTCTCTCTCTCTCTCTCTCTCTCTCTTCCCTTCTCTCTCTCTCTTCCTCTCTCTCTCTCTCTCTTCTCTCTCTCTCTCTCTCTCTCTCTCTCTCTCTCTCTCTCTCTCTCTCTCTCTCTCTCTCTCTCTCTCTCTCTCTCTCTCTCTCTCTCGGCTTCCACATTTGTCTTATCAAAATTTGATGACGAGGCAAATAATATGTCTTTACCAGCTCTTCTCAAGCGATTGCCATCTTAAGGGAGCGATCACTAAAAAGACAGGCGGCTGCATTATTGAAGAAAATCTTGCAATACGCCTATAGACATTGAAAGCTGGGGTTGCCACACAACGCCAGTATTTCTATTTTTTCATGGTAATAATTTACTACTACGGGCTTTATTATAAGACCTTTTCTGTTGCTGTTTCGTTACATTAATATATGTAGATCATTTTTTCGCATGTTTTTAATGAAAATGGGACATATGAATCGTAAAATAAGCATTTGTCAAATGATTCACTGCACGCTCACTATTCCTGATTATTATAGTATGAAGGGCCAGAAATATACAACTTTTCCTACACAGAGAGACCTTTCTTGATTTATACATATATATAAATGCAACTGACGAATACCAGCAAAGTATATAAGAAACATTAATGTGTACAACAGTGTGTTGATGCCTGAGGTACGACACTTACCACACGAGGGCTAATCCCAAGCAACCCCCCCCTCCCTTGGTAGCCTCCCGTGCGTTTGTGCGTCTGGCAGCGTATCTTCCTGAGACATTTTTCGGAGATTACTATATACATATGATGTGGCACTTGGATCCGTAACTTTCTTGCAGTCATACTTCACTTGAACAACAATACTGATGTACCTCATATTTATCACGTTCATAATAATCATGTATAAGACATAAACAAGTACTACAGATATTCATTCATATATACGAAGATTGTGATTAACATGGAGATTGAAGTGTATGTGATATGTGAGTAATTCATGATACTATGAAAGTAACTTCATTACTGAGAGGGGCTCTTATGTGAAGTAAACGAAAAAACCGATTTACGAAAAAATTTATAGTCACCCATGATGCCCGCACGAGAAAACGGAAAAAATGTAAACATTTTAGTACATGGGACCTCTGGCCTCTGCGTCTATAGGCCTATTAGATGCAATTTTTAAAACTGAATAAATATTTTTCCACCATAATCATTTTCTCTCTTTCGTTCTCTTTTGGAGACAGCCGCTGCAATTAAAATGGCAGTATGTTATACTCCCTACCAGAAGGTAACCATTTATTCTTCAACTCAAATATTTTTGCTCTGAGGTCAAACCCCACATAGCAACATTTTGTAATTCCCTCCATAACCTTCCTCATGTTGAGTTTTATTAAAAGTATCTATCCTCCATAAGGTTTTTCGTTTACCCATGCGGTCCTTTTCCTTCCTCCTTCCTTCCCTTACTTTTACAAACCTCCACGTCCAGCCTGCGTCTACACGTCGTCTATAGGCTAATCCAAGCGAGGGAAAAATATCCCCCCTGCTTGGTGGTGAAAGAACATGTAAAGGAATGAAACCGGAAGCTTTCCAAAACATCAAGTAATATCACAATTGCCGACATTAGGGAGAGAGGTGTAAGCTGCAGGGAAGATGAAAATTAACCTTGTTACGTATTTATGTATAGAACTCGTGTATCATTTCAAAATCATTTAATGTGCAAAAACAAATTTGAAAACCTTCATGCTTCATTATTCATGTAAGGGATGAAAAAAACCATTGCAAATTAAGAAAATTACGAATATCTCCATTGATAGCTAAGGATGCCGATGAACAAGTGAACAGGAATTTTGCAGCTTCCTAGAGCAAAATTTCCTGCTGTTTACTTCAGTCGACCTTCGGGACTCTACAACGCTCTCCTTTGCAGAACAAGGAAACCCTACAGAAGTTCAGAACAGTCGGCCAGCCCAAGGGAGGGCCAGTCCTTGCTGGTGGGGGGGACTGGGCCTGAGGGAGCAACAAGGGCGTGGGCAGCGAGGAGCAACAAGGCGAAGCAGGGAAACGTAGGAGGTGGTCGGGACGCTCATTACAGCCCGCCGTCAAGTTCTCCTGGTTTATGTGGCCCTGTCGGCCCAGCAATGCCAGAACCGCCACACAAGTGCCACATTACCACGCTCGTTATTTCTTCTCGTGGCTCGCCAAAGTGCCTCTGACTCCTTACACTGACCTTCGAAAAGAAAAAAACTAAGCTATTATAGAAACCATTTCTTATTTCTTCACTCTTACTTGTTTTCCTATGATTTTTCATGTAGCTTTTCAGAAAAAGTCCAGCGTATTTGTTTCCCGCGTTGTCCATTAATCTTCCTGCCGTCATCCCTCCCTTCTTCCTTCCTTCCTTCCCTCCCTCCATCCCTTCATCTCGCCTTTACTTTTTAAAGACTTGTTTCATATCTTTCTTATATAATCCCACAAATGGGACATTAAAACGATTGACTGCTGACCTAAAGGGGCACCAAAGAGGAGGAAAAAGAGGAGTAGTGAGCCAAGAACAACGATATTTTGATGCCATGAAACCAGAGGCTCCTAAAGTGATGGATGTCACTAAATTAAAGAAACAATGTACATTTGCATCTAAGTAATGACAGTCGGTGGAAAGAATGATAACATAAGGGAAAAAAGCTCCTTCCCGCCACCTACTCCTTACTCCAACACCTCGAGTTTCCGGCGACGGCTGGTTAGTTGTCTGAGAGTTCCGGTTGGGTGACTCCGCCGCAATTTCCCTTGTGCAGTAACTTTACGGCACTTTTAATCCCCGAGGCGGCGTTCGTGCGCCGCTGCCCGTGCACCGCCTGTTACCATCCGTGAATTCTTTCTTCCTTTCTTCATGTGGTGATGTGTTCCGTTGCGGTGCGTACGTGGGAAGGAGTGTATGGAGGCCCGCTGGAGGCACGCTGGGGCCTGTGTGTGGCAGTGGCAGTGCGGCGCTCGGGTTATTCCGTCAGGAGGCTAGATCGACACAAAATTTTCTGAAAGATGTTGTGCACCGTTTTTGGTGTGTGTGTGTGTGTGTGTGTGTGTGTGTGTGTGTGTGTGTGTGTGTGTGTGTGTGTCTGTGTGTGTGTGTGTGTGTGTGTGTGTGTGTGTGTGTGTGTGTGTGTGTGTGTGTGTGTGTGTGTGTGTGTGTGTGTGTACAGATGTAGCCTAGAATGAAATGTGAATACAAAAGACAATATGATCATAAGGCTGGGTAAGGGAGTGACAAGGGTGTCTCAAATACGAACGAACATCTGGGAGCACTATTAATTATGCCGTAAAGTTATGGTTCGGGTAAATGAGGAGTAACGAGGGTAAGTGTAGGCAAAATAAACATGGGCAGGAGTATAATTTCTGTGTTTGTTTTTTAGTGATTGTGATTTATGATAGTTTAGTGATAGTGTGTGGTTTGTGTGGGAGGAAGTTGAATCCAGGTTTAGGTGTTAAGTGTGCAAATGGAAGGTATGAATAAGTATTTCTAGGCGATAAACGTTAGTGACTGTGAACGAAGAAGTAAAGAATGCATGAATTTTGAATACAAACATGAATGTGATTGTAAGCGTAGTTTCGGTGAACGTGAAATCGAAGATGACCACTCATAAATAATTCCAGACAGGAGCGTTGTCAGGCAGCCTGGGACATAGAAATATCAAACCAGAAAACATATATAACTACAATACAACAAATGAACAGTTGAATGCATGAAGCAAAATAGCCATTGAGTCACTGTACTCTTTGCTTTCCCGACACAGGATTAAATCAATGGTACTGACACACCCACTCACACTCGCGGCCGCCAGACTTCTTTAAGTAGCGCCTCACGCTGCACCTAAATCATGCTCTCCTCTACATCTGAGGAGAAAACATCTCTAACCGCTGCTGAAGAAGGGTTTATGACCCGAAATCGCGATACAGCAAAATGACCAGCTACGGCGAAGTCATAAACTTGATCACTAAAGAGAATATGACACTCTTAAGACAAAGAGAAAATATCTTGAAAAAGATAATAAACGCTGAACTAGCTATCACTTTTAACGAGATCTGTCTCAGAGAAAATCTCCTGCCCGTATATACTTTAAATATATATATATATATATATATATATATATATATATATATATATATAATGAAGATATAAACCAGCGCGGGTAGAAACATCTTGATTGTTTATTCGAACGTTTCGGCTATACATAAGCCATCATCAGCCTAAAATCGGATACAAATTTTTTTTTGTTAAAAATGAAAATATACAAGTTATAAAATATCAAGCCCCCTTATACGTTAGCACATTGTTTTAAACTCAAGGAGAGAATCCCTGATGCCCTGCGTTCCTCAGTGGTGTACCAATTTAAGTGCAGTAGCTGTAACGCTGCTTATATTGGGCAGACCAAACGCCACCTCACCACTAGGATCGCGGAGCATCGGGGACTGTCTCACAGGACTGGCAAACCCGTGTCCAAACCACCATTTTCAGCCATTCGGGATCATTCCGAAGCCTCAGGCCACCCAATAACAAATCAAGACTTTAATATATTACACACAAGCTCCCACGACTCCACCCGGTGGATATGTGAGAGCCTCCTCACCCACCACCACAAACCGTCCCTCTGCGCACAGGGCACCTCAACCCCGCTCCTGTGCTTTTAGACCATGTGGGAATCCCACACTCCACTGCGATGTTGATTGGTATGTGTAGTATTTTTATTTTTATTACTGTTTTATAATTTTTATTCTTATTTTATTATATTTTAGGTTAGGCATTTTAAATGTGCAAATAATTTTATAACTTGTATATTTTCATTTTTAACAAAAAAAAAATTTTGTATCCGATTTTAGGCTGATGATGGCTTATGTATAGCCGAAACGTTCGAATAATCAAGATGTTTCTACCCTCGCTGGTTTATATCTTCATTATTAGATCTCGATTCCCTCATGGAGAAAGTATTGCCTCTATATATATATATATATATATATATATATATATATATAGAAAGAGAAGAGAGAGAGAGAGAGAGAGAGAGAGAGAGAGAGGAGAGAGAGAGAGAGAGAGAGAGAGAGAGAGAGAGAGAGAGAGAGAGAGAGAGAGAGAGAGAGAGAGAGAGAGAGAGAGAGAGAGAGTATATACGGGCAGGAGATTTTCTCTGAGACAGATCTCGTTAAAAGTGATAGCTAGTTCAGCGTTTATTATCTTCTTAAAGATATTTTCTCTTCGTCTTAATTGTGTCTTATTCTCTTTTGTAATCACTTTTATGACTTCGCCGTTGCTTGTCATGTTTGCTGTATCGTGATTTCAGGTCTAAGAACCCTTCTTCAGCAGCATATGGAAGATGTTTTCTCCTCAGGAGTTGAGGTGAGCATGATTAAGATGCGTTGTTGTTGTTTGTCTATCGGGCCTCCAGCAGGGGAGGACCACGGGCTAGCTTGAGCCCGTCAGAGAGATGCTTTGATGTCGCAGAGGTGGAGTGCGTTGAACGGTGGCAGCCTAATGCGGCAGCGCGGCGGCGCTAGGCTGCGGGCAAAAAGACGGGAGGCGAGGGGCATGGCCACACTCGCCGTTCCCGGAAGAGAGGAGAGTGTCCGTGCTGCTGGCGTGCGGCACGAGGTCTGGCTTGTCCATCCTGACGAGGAGTGCGGGGCACTCAGCAGGATACACTCTCCGTGTGGGGGGGGGGCGCAGCAGGCTGCTACGCGTCGGGGATGAGGGGGAAGAGTGGCCATGAGGGGGCTGCCCGGCCCGCTGCCATGGGGGTTGGCTTGTTATCCCAGCCAGGAGCTCCGGTAGGCGGTGACTGCTGGTTCCAACTCTGTTAAGATGCGAGTTGTTGTTGTTGTTTGTCTATCGGGCCTCCAGCAGGGGAGGACCACGGGCTAGCTTGAGCCCGTCAGAGAGATGCTTTGATGTCGCAGAGGTGGAGTGCGTTGATCGGTGGCAGCCTAGTGCGGCAGCGCGGCGGCGCTAGGCTGCGGGCAAAAAGACGGGAGGCGAGGGGCATGGCCACACTCGCCGTTCCCGGAAGAGAGGAGTGTCCGTGCTGCTGGCGTGCGGCACGAGGTCTGGCTTGTCCATCCTGACGAGGAGTGCGGGGCACTCAGCAGGATACACTCTCCGTGTGGGGGGGGCGCAGCAGGCTGCTACGCGTCGGGGATGAGGGGGAAGAGTGGCCATGAGGGGGCTGCCCGGCCCGCTGCCATGGGGGTTGGCTTGTTATCCCAGCCAGGAGCTCCGGTAGGCGGTGACTGCTGGCTCCAACTCTGAAGATGCTTGTTGTTGTTTGTCTATCGGGCCTCCAGCAGGGGAGGACCACGGGCTAGCTTGAGCCCGTCAGAGAGATGCTTTGATGTCGCAGAGGTGGAGTGCGTTGATCGGTGGCAGCCTAGTGCGGCAGCGCGGCGGCGCTAGGCTGCGGGCAAAAAGACGGGAGGCGAGGGGCATGGCCACACTCGCCGTTCCCGGAAGAGAGGAGAGTGTCCGTGCTGCTGGCGTGCGGCACGAGGTCTGGCTTGTCCATCCTGACGAGGAGTGCGGGGCACTCAGCAGGATACACTCTCCGTGTGGGGGGGGCGCAGCAGGCTGCTACGCGTCGGGGATGAGGGGGAAGAGTGGCCATGAGGGGGCTGCCCGGCCCGCTGCCATGGGGGTTGGCTTGTTATCCCAGCCAGGAGCTCCGGTAGGCGGTGACTGCTGGCTCCAACTCTCCTGAAGATGCGAGGTGAAGCGCTATTTATAGCCGGTCTGCCTGCCACGCAGCCTATTAGCGGCATCGGTGATTGGTAGATAGCTTTTGCTTCTCGTCTTCTTGAGTGGGTGACGCTGATTGGCTGTTTGGTCTTCGCTTGGCTTTTCTGTGGGTAGGCTGTTATTTGCTTTTGTTCTTTTCATGCTGGAAAATGAACCCAGCATCACCCGTCACTGTGCCAGTTTGCAGTAGTAGTTTTAACTTTCTTAGCCATTTTGACCACCTACTCTTTTCCTTATTGGTACGTGCTACATACCACAGGAAGCGGAAAAGTATAAGGATTTTGAAACAGTTCTTGAAAATTGAATGTGACCAAAACTTATGGAGTTAGAGCGAGTTGAAGCAAAATAAGCAAGAAATAATGTTTATACACTCTTTTACTTTCCTTTAATTATCTTAATATTAGTGTCGTCTTACTGTATTTTTTTTTTTATGCTCATGATATGCAGCAATGTATTATGAACACGATGGTAAACTCAGCTTTCATAACTATTATCTGGTAGCTTGGTTATATCGGGTAGGAGTACAACATTTTAATGCACTGAAAACCTAAAAGTCCGCCTACTCTTGTGATAGTCAGTCATGACTTTATTTTTACCCTATTGAGTTATGAATGGCGTTGTTGTTGTTGAACAATCACTGCCTGATTTACTGATGCAAACAAAATAGGCCTATCTTGTGTAAGAGATGAGTAAAGCCAAGAAATATGAATATTTTTCTGAGGCAACGCAAGGGTTTTGGGTTGCGGCGAGGCAAGTACCACCACCATCGCCACCCTGCCCGAGGCTATCAGCCAATCAGCGACGTCGTTACATACTCGCCTAGGCATCGAGCGCTCCCAGGAATCCAGCTTAAGTGAATAGACTATAGCTATCACTTTTAACGATATATATATATATATATATATATATATATATATATATATATATATATATATATATATATATATATATTAATTCAATCTCCATCTCCCTCGTTCCCTCGTACTTTCTACATTGTCACAATGACCTTCAGAAGCGCCTAGATAAATGCAGACAACTGGACGAGGAATGCCAAATCCATCACAGTGAGAAGACAGCAACGTATAATCAGAGACAGAAAGTTGTACGGCAGCACTATGCATAGAAAAAGAATGTTACAATGACAGTAAGTTTTAGGATATCAATAAACTCTAAAAGATCTAAAAAAAGAACCTTCTATTGTAAGAATCAATATGCAGCGCTACTAGAAAATTAATCAACTTCGTTCGTACGAGGAGGACGTTGCACTGTACAGTGTACAAGTATGGTTCCCTCACTTAATTGTTGTATAAATATTGACGCCAACATTGACATTGATGACAACAAATCACTAGAAAGTCAGGGAATCTCTGTTGTAGGAGAGAATGTATTAGAGATAAATGGGAATACAAAAGAGAAAGTTACAAATCTTTGCAATTGTATCTTGATATTTTTAGTGTACTTAGGAATTACTGCATACTTTACAAAATGAACAGAGTATTGCAAATGTCTATATAAGTTACGGTAGCTGTTTTGTTATATACCAAGTGACGAATGTGACATAATGGAACGAGATAGATATGTTATCAGATAAAATCTGTGATATATCTTATTCCGTGATATATCAAAGTCAACAGTGATGGAGACATTTCTGATCGAATGATAAAACATTCTCTCTCTCTCTCTCTCTCTCTCTCTCTCTCTCTCTCTCTCTCCTCTCTCCTCTCTCTCTCTCTCTCTCTCTCTCTCTCTCTCTCTCTCTCTCTCTCTCTCTTCCTCTCTCTCTCTCCTCTCTCTCTCTCTCTCTCCTCCTCTCTCTCTCTCTCTCTCTCTCTCTCTCTCTCTCTCTCTCTCTCTCTCTCTCTCTCTCTCTCTCTCTCTCTCTCTCTCTTTCTGATCTGCTATAACCAGTGTTTGTTTTTTGCTAGAGTCACTAAAATTAAAAGCTGGTGTTGAGGGAAGCCACAACTGTCAGGTTGCAACCAATGACATTTTATCTTCAAGAATTATACATGTTCAGGTGATGCTGTGTATCATGCTACAAATGGCAACGATATATAGCTAATGCTGTAATTCCACTTCAGATGACTCCTGGAACCTTACATTATTCGGCAAATCTCTAAAAAAAACATCTTGTAACCTATAATCAAGGGAAGTTAACCTTTCAAAAAAGACCTGCAGAATAAATAGAGTTAGAAAAAATAAAGCCATACTGCAACAATGGACTAAAAGTTAAAGTTCGAACATACGACGATACCTTCTGTCAACACATCAAGCGAATGAATATTAACCCTGTATAGTGTATACTGTATTAAGTTTGGCAAGGACATTCACGATAGCTTAGTCCCGTGGACTCCACTTTTTCCGGCTGTACTTTCCCACTGTACCTCAGCTACCCAGCCCGCCGGGGAGAGTAGAGTCGCCAAGACTAAGCAATCGTGAGTAGCCTTGCCAAAATGAATACAGTATCGTTAACCTGTGCACGTAATCGTTACCCTTAGCGAAGTATACATTTTGCGAGGCTACCGTTTTGGAAGCTGGCCCCCTCGTCCCCTTCCATTCCTCCATCGAACCAACCTCTTCCTACATAGGTAATGCTATAATTGTTCAGTAAAGGCAGAACACAACTACAATGCTCGATGTAAACTTACTCCTCACAAAGCACACACAAACCTTAGAAAATAGGATAATAGCGGTGAGTTACGCAAAATACTGTGGCTTCATAGCCCCGCGAGGAGAGACAGAGAGGCTTTGGTATATCCTTTCTAAAGAAGCGCAGCCTCTGGGGTTCACTAATCGAATATGTAAAACTATTCAAAGGTTTTGCAAATACGTGTTCAAGCCTGTGAAGTATTTTTCCTCGACACCAACCCTCCCGCGAGAAGCAATAACAGGAAACGGAAAAAAAGAAGTTTGGCACAACTAGATTGTTCCAGCCACTTGCTAATTGCACTATCCTGCCAACACCATCATGGCTTCACAATCCTCTTTACACGAATGCACACGCAGGACATTTGTATTTAACACACCTCCAAACACTGTGTATTCACCCATAAGACTTAATGTTCAGTGGCTTCGATTACACGTAGTGTTTCGAGTCATCAGCACGACTCCCCTTGTGCCTAAGATTGCAGCATCACCTGGGGAGGCGGTGGCCGAGTGGTCAGTGCCTGCAAGGGCGAGCTCGGTGTTCAGACTTTGATTCCCGCCAGGTGCAAAATCTTTCTACAACCGTCGAGCGGCCGAAGAATATTCATATGCTGCCCATTAACTTTACCTTCCATGGTGAGCACATTGGAAGACACAGGGGGACGGCATGAGCCTCTAATCACAAGCGCCACTATAGAAAGAGTCCTGCCTGCGCCACCACGGGGGAGGGCTAACCATCATTGTCCTCAAATACACCTCCAGGGCCTATCATCCAAGTCATGGAGGTGATAC
>JACEEZ010020452.1:35000-37500 GCA_016584305.1 Chionoecetes opilio | reverse complement strand
CACACACACACACACACACACACACACACACACACACACACACACACACACACACACACACACACACACACACACACACACACACACACACACACACACACACACACACACACACACACACACACACACACACACACACACCCCTGTGGATCCTGTGGAGCGTAGTTATAGGCACAACACATTTGGTGCCCGTGGCCACGCTGATGCGCCGCCACTAGTACATTCCGTCTGCCCGTCTCTGCGCCAGCTGGTTTACAATGCTGTTGCTGGCGGCGCCGAGGTGGTAATGGGGCAGCTTGGGTTGATCGGGGATTGTCCGCAGAAATAATCCAATTTATTTTTGAAACTCTCCAGACATGGTTGGTTTGAGTCACGCAGATGTCTTGGTAAGGCATTGAATAGGCGAGGCTCTCTGGTGGCAAAGGCGTTCTCTTTCAAGGTCTTGACTCTGGTGGCTGCTCTGGGATGTGTGCTCTCAACGTGGCAGAGTCGGCCTAGTCTTTGATGAATGTTAAAACGTATGTCAAGGTTATTGATTGTACTGCCAATTGATATTTTATATATATATATATATATATATATATATATATATATTATATATATATATATATATATATATATATATATATATATATATATATATATATATATATATATATATATATATATAATAATGGCATACCTTTCTCTGCGTCTCTACAGTGAAAACAGGTTGAGTTTTTCTAACCTGTCCCAGTAATCTAAGTCTCAAACAGCAGAGATTTTACTGGTAAATGACCGCTGCACAGCTTCGAATGACTGTTTTTCTCCGACCTTCCACGGGCTCCACAACTGACAACAATACTCTAACAAAGGCACGACGAGTGACTTGTAGAGCGTCAGCATGGGCAGTGTGTCACGGGTCCGAAAGGTGCGTAGAATCCAGCCAACCTGACTTCGTGCTTTCTTTGTCACATTGACTATGTGAATAGTAAAGCTGCAATCACAGCTGAGGGTAACACCGAGGTTTCTTACATGTTCCCTTTTGTTAATGTGAGATCCGTCATGTGCTGTGTAAGTGTACCCATTGTTAGTTCTTCTGTCAGTGTTGTAACTCAAGTGTTCAAATTTATTGTTATTAAAGGACATATTGTTCTGTTCTGCCCACAAGTAAAGCGCTACAAGGTCAGTTTGGAGTAAGTCGGCGTCGGCTTGTAAGGACACTTCCTTTAACACACGGGTGTCATCTGCGAAGGAGGCGACAGACGAGTGTTGAAAATGTTTGTTGATATCGGAGATGTGTATGAGGAACAGTAGGGGGCCGAGGACTGACTCCTGTGGTACTCCACTAGTGACTCCAGACATCTGGGACACTGCACCATCAACTGCTACAAATTGTTCTCGGTGGGTGAGGAAAGAATACAACCACACTCCGAGTTTTCCCGATATACCTAGGCTTCGTATTTTATGCAGCAATATGCCGTGGTCCACTTTATCGAAAGCCTTTGCAAAGTCTAGGTAGATCACGTCAACATCTTTATTGTGTTCAAGTGCTCTGAGAATGTTTTCATGATGGGCGAGTAATTGTGAAAGACATGAGCGGCTGGAACGGAAGCCATGCTGATCTTGGTTAATTTTGTCATTATCCTCAAGATACGAGGCTATTTCTTTCACTATTAATTTCTCTAAGAGTTTTTATGATGTGTGAAGTTAAGGCAACAGGTCTATAGTTATTTGCTTCAGCTCTCGATTCCCCTTTGTAAATAGGTGTAATTCTAGCACATTTCAATTCTTGCGCTATGACTCCTCTATCAAGGGAGTTTCTGTAAAAAAATACAGGGGGATGCTTAACTCTGTGGCGCAATTTTTGAGAAGTTTCGCTGGGAATTGATCTGGGCCAGCTGCTGCGTTGGTGTTGATGTCTTTAATTGCTTCTTCTATGTCCAATGTAGAAAAATTGATGTCTGTTATGCTCAATGTAGGATCTGCGATTTCAAAGAAATCTTTGGGTAAGTGTATTATTTTATCTTGCCGTGGGATACTGAAGACACCTTCATAATGCCGTGATAGTTCCTCGGCGATCCCCTGGGGTTCGTTGATGGTTCGACCACTTGAGTTTTTCAGGGGACCAGCACCGACTCTTAGTGTTGACTGTGATGCAGCATATTTGTAAAAATACTTAGGATTAGTTTTAATACATGCTACAGCCTGTGCTTCTCTCCGAGCTGTCTCAGCTTCAACTGATAGTTTAAGTTTTTCATCTAAGGTGTTGATCTTGTCTTCTAGTCGATGTCTTGTTGTGGTATTGTCACTTTGCCTCAACTTCTTTCGAAGCTTCGTACGCTTACGCATAAGTACCTTGCGATCCCTTGGTATACTTTTCTTGGATGCTGTTTTTCTTATGGGTACATGTTTTTCACAAACTTCATGGCATTTACTGAGGAATTTGTTGTACTGAACCTCAGGGTCAGAATTGCTCATTTCAAGTTGCCAGTCCACTTGATTAAGGTCTCTTTTAAGG
>JACEEZ010020452.1:22500-30000 GCA_016584305.1 Chionoecetes opilio | reverse complement strand
TAGGTCCAGGTGAGCAAAACTCCCTCTAAGCATGTACACAAAAAGGCGTAGCAGCAATCAATTAACCAATCAAGAGTCCAGGTGTTGCACCTTATTACATGAGGACCCACAGACCCACCTGGAGAGAAGGAAGCAATCAAACATAGACACGCACGCACGCACGCACGCACGCACGCACGCACGCACGCACGCACGCACGCACGCACGCACGCACGCACGCACGCACGCCGCACCACGCACGCACGCACGACGCAGCACGCCCCACGCACACGCACACGCACACGCACAGCACACGCACACGCACACGCACACGCAACGCCACGCACACACACACACACACACACACACACACACACACACACACACACACACACATTCAGGCAGGAAATCACCAAACTGAGCGTTAATGTAACCTCAGCAGAGATACGATGAAGATCAATTCTGAGACCTCGACTATAAAGCGAAAAGGAATAATCATCTTTTAATCAAACACTAACGCATCTAACATCAGGGCTTTTTGTTACCTCTTTTTGCTTGCCCTTGGCCAGTCCTTTGTGATGTAGAAAAAAAAACAAAAAAACCCCATCTGATAAACAACAATGAGGGAATATCGTAACAGCGATCTTTGGATGCCAAATTTGACAATATTTTGTTTCATTTTTACTTTTTGTTCACATCCCGCTCTTTTCATAACCAACATGTGAACTGGTTACAATGTCTTTTTTTTTTTTTTCTATACTCTTTTCCTATAAAAATGCACCAAATATCTATCTCTATTTCCTCCATACACTTTCTCCATTAATCACCGCATCGATTTTGGATCGTTATTTTCTCCATCTTTTCCCATCACCCTTCTCGTCCTCGTCCCTATCCACCTCTTCCTCCATACATAATGCCCGATTGGCGTGCTTACCCCAGCTTATAAAATAAAAAAAACTAATCGATGAACCCTTTAATAAACCGCGGTTTTCACTTTCATAAAAAAAAAACCTCGAATCGTCCTCTTGAGTCTCCCAAAGGCTATTCTTGATGTTTTACACCCATTTTCTCCTTGTTAACACTTAACTCCCATTATTTATTCTCCCGTTCTATGCTCATCATTTCATATTTATGGGAGATGATTTTCCTTCACTTTTGCTTACAATTCCTCTTTTCCTCCCCTCCCCCTTTAACCCCCATTCCTTTTTTGCCTCCCTCAGCAGCTTACAAAATAGCCTCCAGACCAAACCCCATACTGCCCTTTTTTCTTTCCCACACTCCATTCCTTACACTTAAGACCCTATCTCTTTGATGCTCCTTTCCCTTTCCCCTCTGTACAAACACACACACACACACACACCACTCCATGCTGACGTGACCCCATTATTTTGTTGTCCACCCTCCCTCACTTTCCCCCGAAAGAAAATGGAACATGGGGCAAGTCTTCACCGTAGATTTATGGCCTTGAAAAAATTATGACATTAACGTGTTTCATTTTTTCTCTGTACATAGGGGAGGGAGAAGGAATGGATGGGGTGAAGGGTGGTTGGATAGGGGACGTAGGGGGTTGATAGGGGAAGGGTGGATGAACGGAGAAAGAAGGGATCAGAGGCCGATACGAAGAGTAAGAAAGAAATTTGGTATTCACCCACGGCCTGATCACGTGGTGGAAACGTGATTGGAAGATGACTCCCGAATTAAATTGATCCAACCTCTTGCTGAGCTAGCGGGATTTTTCTTACTTTTTCGCCCTTGGCCAGTGTTCTTTATGTAAAAAAAAAAAAATAATACCAGCTATTACCCCCAACAATACCTTTACTCCCCCACCATCACTTCCCCAGCAGGAGCAGCATCCCGGGGGGCGAGCCATGGAAAAGCAAATCTATATCCTGGTGGCACCGTCCGCCGGGGGGGGCCTGCCCACCACCTGGCCCGGCACCTTTAACCGCGCCACCAGGCCGGCCCGCGGGACTTTGCGGGGCGACTCTTTTTACAACCTCGGTTTGGCTTTCACCGTTGGCGCCCTTTCATCCCTTCCCAGGCCGCAGAGAGCACCCCCGGCCATTACCCCCACATATTACCATGCTAATCACACACAACACACACACACACCAACACATACAACACACACACACACACACACCACAACAACACCCCACACACCTGTGGAGCCCGTGGAGCGTAGTTTTTGGCACAAAAATTTGGGGCCGTGGCCACGTGATGCGCCGCCACTAGTACATTCCGTCTGCCCGTCTCTGCGCCAGTGGTTACAATGTGTCTGGCCGGCGCCCAGGTGGAATGGGGCAGTTGGGTTGTCGGGTATTGTCCGCAGAAAAAATTTTCCCAATTTATTTTTTTAAAATTCCAGACATTGTTGGTTTTAGTCACCAATGTCTTGGTAAGGGATTGAATAGGCAGGCCCTCTGGGGGCAAAGGCGTTTTCTTCAAGGGTTTTACTCGGTGGCTGCCTGGGATTGTCCTCAATGTGGCAGAGTCGGCCCAGCGTTGAGAATGTTAAAAAGTATGTCAAGGTTATTTATTGTTGCCAAATTTATTTTTTATAATATATAAAATGGCATACCTTTCTCGGCGTCTCTCCAGTGAAAAAAAAGGTTTAGTTTTTCTAACCTGTCCAGAATCTAAGTCTCGAACAGCAGAGATTTTACTGGTAAATGACCGCTGCACAGCTTCGAGCGACTGTTTTTCTCCGACCTTCCACGGGCTCCACAACTGACAGCAATACTCTAACAAGGGCACGACGAGTGACTTGTAGAGCGTCAGCATGGGCAGTGTGTCACGGGTCCAAAAGGTGCGCAGAATCCAGCCAGCCTGACTTCGTGCTTTCTTTGTCACATTGACTATGTGAGTAGTAAAGCTGCAATCACAGCTGAGGGTAACACCGAGGTCTCTTATATGTTCCTTATTGTTAATGTGAGATCCGTCATGTGCTGTGTAAGTGTACCCATTGTTAGTTCTTCGGTCAGTGTTGTAACTCAAGTGTTCAAATTTATTGTTATTAAAGGACATATTGTTCTGTTCTGCCCACAAGTAAAGCGCTGCAAGGTCAGTTTGGAGTAAGTCGGCGTCGGCTTGTAAGGACACTTCCTTTAACACACGGGTGTCATCTGCGAAGGAGGCGACGGACGAGTGTTGAACATGTTTGTTTATATCGGAGATGTGTATGAGGAAGAGTAGGGGGCCTAGAACTGACCCCTGTGGTACTCCACTAGTGACTCCAGACATCTGGGACACTGCACCATCAACTGCTACAAATTGTTCTCGGTGGGTGAGGAAAGAATGCAACCACACTCCGAGTTTTCCCGATATACCCAGGCTTCGTATTTTATGCAGCAATATGCCGTGGTCCACTTTATCGAAAGCCTTTGCGAAGTCTAGGTAGATCACATCAACATCTTTATTGTGTTCAAGTGCTCTGAGAATGTTTTCATGATGGGCGAGTAATTGTGTAAGGCATGATCGGCTGGAACGGAAGCCATGCTGATCTTGGTTCATTTTGTCATTATCCTCAAGATACGAGGCTATTTCTTTCACTATTAATTTCTCTAGAGTTTTTATGATGTGTGAGGTTAAGGCAACAGGTCTATAGTTATTGCTTCAGCTCCGATTCCCTTTGTAAATAGGTGTAATTCTAGCACATTTCAATTCTTGCGCTATGACTCCTCGATCAAGGGAGTTTCTGTACAAAAAATACAGGGGTATGCTTTACTCTGTGGCGCAATTTTTGAGAAGCTTCGCTGGGAATTGATCTGGTCCAGCTGCTGCGTTGGTGTTGATGTCCTTAATTGCTTCTTGTATGTCCAATGTAGAAAAATTTATGTCTGTTATGCTTAATGTAGGATCTGCGATTTCAAAGAAATCTTTGGGTAAGTGTATTATTTTATCTTGCCGTGGGGTACTGAAGACTCCTTCATAATGCCGTGATAGTTCCTCGGCGATCCCCTGGGGTTCGTTGATGGTTCGACCGCTTGAGTTTTTCAGGGGACCAGCACCGACTCTTAGTTTTGACTGTGATGCAGCATATTTGTAAAAATACTTAGGATTAGTTTTAATACATGCTACAGCCTGTGCTTCTCTCCGAGCTGTCTCAGCTTCAACGGATAGCTTAAGTTTTTCATCTAAAGTGTTGATGTTGTCTTCTAGTCGATGTCTTGTCATTGCATTGTTACTTTGCCTCAACTTCTTTCGAAGCTTCGTACGCTTACGCATAAGTACCTTGCGATCCCTTGGTATACTTTTCTTGGATGCTGTTTTTCTTATGGGTACATGTTTTTCACAAACTTCATGGCAGTTACTGAGGAATTTGTTGTACTGAACCTCAGGGTCAGAATTGCTCATTTCAAGTTGCCAGTCCACTTGATTAAGGTCTCTTTTAAGGTTATCCCAGCAGATGGACTCACTGAAGAAATTCAAGTGATTAAATCTCACCGCCGTGTGCTGTGCTGGGCTGAAGTCACGGTGATGTTTGTTATCTGTCATGGTTGTTGTCAGGGTTACGATGTTGTGATCCGAGAAGTTTGTTGTGTCAACTGTGAAATTATGGAAAAGATCATCATTGTTGGTCAATACCACGTCAAGTATATTGTCGCCTCTTGTGGGGGTATTGATGATTTGTGTCAGACAGAGGTCTTGGGCGAAGCGTAGGAATGCTTCAGCCTGAACACGCATGTCAGCTGCCCCACCGTAGATTGTTTCCGAATTCCAGTCAAGTAATGGAAAATTTAGGTCTCCAGAGAGCACTACTGTAGGCATGGGTGGGGGTAAATTGTCTAACAATAATTTCATCCTTGTTAAAGACTCAGAGAATTTGCCCGTCGGACATGCTGGTGGTCTATAGATATTGATATGAATCATGTCAATAAGTGGTATGTATAAAACCTGGTATGTATAAAACCTGAGCCTCTGTATATGAATTAGATTCAGAGAAAAGAACTTCGGCTGCAAGGTGATTCGTCACATAGGTGATGACGCCGCCTTTTTTTCTTTGGTTGCCTCTGTCGGTTCTGAAGTGAGTATAATTATCAATTTTTATTTCCGCCACTTTTATATTTTCTGTAAGGTGAGATTCAGTTAGGGAGAGTATCATGACTTGTTCTGTTTGCACTATTTCTGAGAGTAGCTTCAGTTTCCCTTTGAATCTGTATGGTGTGAGGCCTGCAATGTTAAGTGTAATTATCTTGTAAGGTGCGTCACTGGTGGACTCAAGATGTTGTTGGGACCACTGGGGCGGGTGAGCGCTCCACTGCTATGGCATTACTTTTAGCATCTGAACGATGTGTTGCTGTGCTTGTTGCATTTGCTGCATTTGCTGCACTAAAAAATGTACCGTAGTTTCAGTCTGAGTATTTCGGCTTGGTGTCTCATAAAATTCGTTCGAAGCACTTTGTGTTTGAGGGTTCGGTACACTTGTGTTAAAACGACGAGGTGGTGGTTGTCCGGTTGTTACGTGTTCGGTACTTTTTTCATGAGGTGGGTAGCGGCGGGTGCCCTTCAAATGTAATCTTTTACACTGTAAATTAAAACACTCACGCCTTCTCTCCGAGCCATAACAGATGGGAGGGTGTAAATAAGGACATTTGTTGCCCTCTTTGCAACCCCTAACGGAATCCCGACCATGTGCTTTAAATTTATTGCACAGTTTTGGGTGCGCATAGGGGCAGTCACGACTTTAAGACCAAACTTACAACGATTATGTCTGTAGTGGTAAACATATATTCTTCGTTTTTTGTTCATCTTTGTGGTCACTGTGACTAGGGTTTCTACCTTGAGTGGTGTGTGCGTCCCTGTGGTCTTCTGAAACATGCTCCGAAGCAGGTTCCGAACTGTTATCCGGTTGTTCGCTATCTTCATGTTCACAGTTTTTATTTTCCTCACTGTTCTTCAGTTTTAATTTAGTCTCCTTTTCCTTTTCCAATAAGGCACACACCAAAGCAAACTGTCTATCCCCATGTTCACTGAGCTGCGTCCGTGCAGCCTACACAGGTGTAGTGACTCTGGAGTTGAAAAAGTTCACTATGGCGTACACAGGAAGACGAGTCCAATCTGTGTGTATGTATTCCTTACACTTTTGGCATTTTAGTGCTTCTAATATGCACTCTTTGTTGCACACGGAACAGTAGGTCTCTGCTGCGGGTAGGTATTTTCGGTATACTTCCCATTTTGCAAGCAGACCCCTGTATAGTTCCAAGTTCCAAGGAGCGCACAGAAACACGTCCGATCACCGAGGAGGACAAAGACACACCTCCACACACACACACACCACACACACTCACTTTAAAAGAAAGACTGGATAAATGTAGATATGGAGAAGAGACGACACGAGTGTAGCTCAGGCCTTCAAAACACAACTAGGTAAACACAACTAGGTAAATACACACCTACTACCCTCTGTATTCATCCCCTGACCGCCTCTATCCATCTCTCTCACACCATCACCTCCTCCTCCTCTTTTTCTTTCACTGATCCTCACGCCCTAATATCCTAAGTTGCCCCTCGAGTATTGATTCTGCCCCTCGTAATCACAAATGCCGAAAATATTCACACGTTTCTTTTAATAATCCACCGTGAATATTTTCCATGATCGTGATGGTTGGGGAGCCGCAGTGACACCCTCCAGCCTCAAGCCCTTCCACATGCCCTCCTCGATGCAACGGGGTCACCTTAACAACAACACTGGGTTACTTATGACATACACAGATGAGGACACAGAGGGGTCGATAGTCACTTGTAACAGGTAATGCTTGGTATTATGGAACATGTTTATCTCATATTTTATGCTTAATTAAAAGGGGAGGTATTTACTGTAGACTGAGACAGACTGATTCTCTCTCTCTCTCTCTCTCTCTCTCTCTCTCTCTCTCTCTCTTTTTCTCTCTCTCTCTCTCTCTCAGGTGTCTCTCTGTATTGGTTAAAGAACAGTAATGTTGTCATACCTTATAGTAACCCTTAATTTCAATGTAAACTCTCACACCTACCCACGTATTTACTTAACCAGTATAAGTAGAAGTGTTATTGTGTATCTCTAGCTGTGACAGAACTTGGTATCGCATTCCAGATGTAACTTAATAGCTCATTTGACGGTGGGTCCGGCAAGCCATTAATTGGTCTGTCTTGCCCTCCCCTCTCTCGCGAGAAGATGGAGAACCTGGCTGAGTTTTGATTAACTTTCCTTGCGATTGATCTCTGGATTTCAATCAGATTTTTCTTACTCGGTCTTTTTTATCTGTAAATTTATCCTCTTTTCTCAGTTTGTCTTATATACGTTCTGATGGCAAGCAACCTTTTATTTTTAACGTAACTCAATGCCATATACCATTATTTTCTGATATGGAGGACAAACTTTTTATAGTCGCTTCGTGGTACAGGATGAAATAGGCGGACTGACACATCTGTGAACACACTTTAATCAACACTGACACACGCCGCTGTGTTTCACTCTAGTACAGTATTCATTTGGATCAACCAATATACTTAAAGGCACGAATTAACACAGCAGGGAATGCA
>JACEEZ010020452.1:0-17500 GCA_016584305.1 Chionoecetes opilio | reverse complement strand
TATAGATATGACCTATTTGTTCCTTGCCCATTTGTCCACAATAATTTGGATTTTTCAATTATTTTTCGTATTTTTAGGCAACAACATACAATTTTATTTAGCAAAAGGAAAGATCTGGGCGTGAAGGGGTTTCAAGGCTCAGTACTTGACCCCCACCCCCAAAAAAAACCCCTGACAAAAGAACTTGGAAATTTTGAATGAGTCAGATGATGATGAGTCAGGGGAGTAGATGGTGGGTTGTAATCAAGGCATATAATAAACTTTTATAGGGAGCGGGGAGCAAACGTCTTATGCATTTTTCAGTTTGTCTATACCTAGTTTTTATATTCATTAAAATAGGACTTTTTGGATGTAATCCCTACTTTCGTTTAGTTTAAAAATATATAAAAACTTGAGGCTTACAACAAAAAAAGATAAATAAAAGCCTTTCGCCACAGGAATGCAGTTTTCAAAAGGCATCCGACAGCATTTGTTTCTAAAAACAATCGACTGGGCCCAGGTGGTAGTACAAATCAATCAATCAATCTTGGGGGCATACGCCGGGGGGGGCGTCGCCTCGCCCACCCTACGACGCCACTCCCCAGGGCACCCCGCGGAGTTTCCCCTGAGGTCTTTCCCCAACCAAGCAGCTCTTGAACAAGAAACATCAACTTGCCCCAGCCACGAGCCTGTGAGCGCCCCCTTGGCATCCTCCACGCAGGCTTGTCTCTACAGATAAGGATGCAGGTCAAATGGTACATGAAGCGATTGTGAATGAAGTATTTGGATCCACAAGGCATTTTGGCGTCCCAAGTCAGATTAAAGACACAAGACAATTGGGTATCAGGTCATACGTACACTGGCCATCCCGTACACTAGTCAATTGGCCCTTGGACCAAACCGTCAGTCAAGCCGTTCCCTCCTCAAGCCGACTTGATCGCGCGTTTATCGACAAAATGTCGTCACAGAGAGACAGAGAGAGAGAAGAGAGAGAAAGAGGAGAGAGAGAGGAGAGAGAGGAGAGAGGGAGAGAGAGAGAGAGATGAGAGACGAGAGAGAGAGAGAAGATGATGGAGAGAGAGAGGAGAGAGGAGAGAGAGAGAGAGAGAGAGAGAGAGAGAGATGAGAGGGGATTGGAGGGGGAGAGAGAGAGAGAGAACGAGAGAGAGAGAAGAGAGAGATGAGAGAGAGAGGAAGAGAGAGAGAGAGATGAGAGAGAGACGAGATAAGAGATAATAAAGAAAAGTATGGGAAGAGGGAATCGGAGAGAGGATGAGAGAAGTATAATGAGAGAGAATGAGAAGTAGAGAGAGGGAGAGGAAAAAAGAGAAATGGGAATATAACAATAAGATAGACACTGAGAGAAAGAGAGATAGAGAGAGAGAGAGGAAACAAATTTATAATACAGACGTAAGGTGGTAAGAAACATTTTCCTAAAGCGCGCACCATTCATTTCTTAATCCTGTTAATCCTCTTTCCTCTCTCTCTCTCTCTCTCTCTCTCTCTCTCTCTATCTCTCTCTCGTCTCTCTCTCTCTCTCTCTCTCTCTCTCCTCTCTCTCTCCTTCACCAACACACACACACACCCACACCACACACACACACACACCACACACCACACACACACACACACACCACACACACACACACACACAACATGAAAAGATGATGATGAGGAAAATTTCCGCATTAATATAAATAGCAGTAATAATGATATTAATGATTGATACTAAAACAATTGGTAATAATATAGAGATTGATAACGATACTGAAATAATGTCCGTCATAAGGATAACACTAACAGTTACAGTAATAATAGGGGGGGTTACCAGTAGAGCGCCATACCTCCGCCCAGGCATGGTAATAAATTGGTGGCCATGGCAACAGTTGTGATTCGAATTTGATCCAAAATTAATCAAGTTCTTACTTATACCAAAAGAGACTTGGTATACCAAGTTTGTCAAATCTATTCGTACTTTTCAAGGAAATTTGTACACTAACAAACAAACAAACAAACAGATCGGGAAGGTGAAAACATAACATCCCTCCAACTTCGTTGGCGATGGGCTAATAATTAATGATTGATGTTAACTATAACAATAGTGATAGTAATGATGATAATAATAATAACAACAATAACGTAAAAGATAATTTATAATGCTAATGATTACTAATATTAATAATGAAAAATGAGAATGAATATAATATTAGTAATGATGAGGATAATACTGATAAAAATAATAATAAAAATAATGATAATAATAATAATTTGATAATAATAATAATAATAATATAACTACTACTAATTATAATAAACAATTACAATAGTCAATTAAGGATAGAAGGTCATTGAATATGTATTAGACGATGATAGAAGAACAATGATAATACAAAATAATTAAAGGTACAAAATTATAGAAAATGGGACAATTTAATTGAATAATGATATTCTGATAAAGTATTAGTATGTGTGTGTGTGTGTGTGTGTGTGTGTGTGCGGTGCGTGTGTGTGTGTGTGTGTGTGTGTGTGTGTGGGTGTGTATGTGTGTGTTCATCTACGTAGTTGTATTTTACAGGGCCTGAGCTACACTCGTATGGCCCGTCCCATATTACATTTTTTATCATTCATCATTAGTGCTTACTGTGGCCAAAGCCACCACCCGGGAGGCCGGGGCCAAAACAGTGCTCAGAATTCATTTTCAAGCAAATCTGTCACCCTAAAATTTTTGACAAATTAGCAATGTTTTTTTTAAATACGCATAGATTGCTTGGAAATTTTTTTCGTTCCTAATTAGTTTTGGGCATGCTGAAACACGAATCTTGGAATTTAGTTTTCAGTTTCAGTTCTAATTGTGATTTTGTAAGGAATATGAAGTATGTATTTTGAATTGGCTTGAAATAGAGACTTTTAATCATTGTAACTCAAAACGGATTCCAGATCGTTTTCAGCATCGCCCAATCAATGCTAGGAATACATTTTCAAGCAAATCTGTCGCCCAAAAAATATTGCCAATATGTAATATTTTTTAAATACGCCAAGATTGCCCATGAAAATTTGTTACTAATAGTTATTTGGGCATGCTGAAGACGAATCTGGAATTAGTTTTCAGCTTCAAATTCTAATTTTCGGATTTTTTTTTTGAAGGAATATGATGTATGTTTTGTGAATTGGCTGTAATAGGGCATTTACTCATTGGAAATGAAAAAACTAATTCAGATCGTGTTCAGGCACATGCCCGGAACACTTCTTAAGAAATAATTTCAAGCAAAATTGTCACTCATAAAATATTGCCAATTATGCACTATTCTTAAATACGCAAGATCCTACTGAAAATTTGTTCCTAATAGTTGGGTGCATGATGAACACGAATCTGGAATTGCTTTCAGTTTCAAATTATAATATGGATTTTCTAAGAATATAAGGTATGTCATTGTTAAATTCGCTTGAAATAGGAGAGTACTTCTAATCAGGTAGCTGAAAAACTAATTCCAGATTCGAGTCAGCATGCCCGAAACACTTATACGAAACTAATTTCAAGCATTATCTGTCACTCAAAAAATATGCAATTTATCACGATTTTCTAAATACGCATAGATCTACTTGCAAATTTGCTCGTAATAGTTTACGTGCAATGCTGAACACGAATCTGGAATTAGCTTTCGTTTCAATTATATTTAGGATTATTTAAGGAATATAAAGTATGTATTGTTAATTCGCGTGAAATAGGGCCTTCTAATCGTTGTAGCGGAAAATTAATTCCAGATGCGAAGTTCAAGCATGCCAGACACTGCTAGGAATACTTTTCCAATAATCTGTCACTCAATTTTTTAGCCAAGTATGCACTATTTTCTTAAATACGCCATAGATTACTTGAAAAATTTGTTCGTATAGTTCCGTGCCTGCTGAAACACGAATCTGAATTAGCTTTCAGTTTCAAATATCTTTAATTTTTTAAGGAATATAGGCTTATTATGGTCATTGTTAAATTTGCTGAAAGAGAATTCTAATCGTTGTGCTGAAAAAAACTTTAATTCCAGATCCTTTCAGATGCCCGAGCACTTCTAGAACTAATTTTCAAGCAAATCTGTCACCCATAAATATGCCAATTATGCACTATTTTCTAAAATACGCATAGATCTACTGAAAATTGTTCGTAAGAGTTTACGTGCATGCTGAACACGAATCTGGAATTAGCTTATTTCAAATTATATTTTGGGATTTTAAGGAATATAAGGAATGTCATTGTTAATTCGCTGAAATAGGTACTTCTAATCATTGTAGCTGAAAACTAACTCCAGATTCGAGTTCAGCATGCCCGAAAACTGCTAGGAATAATTTCAAGCATATCTGTCACCCAAAAATATTCGCCAATACTGCACTCTTTTCTAAATACGCATAGATTTACTTGAAAATTTGTTTCCTAATCGATTACGGGCATGCTGAACCACGAATCGGAATAGCTTTCAGTTTCAAATTATTTTTATGGATTTTTTAAGGAATATAAGGTATGCCATTGTTAATTCGCTGGAAGAGGAACTTCTAATCGTTGTAGCAGAAAACTAATTCCAGATTCGTGTTCAGCCTGTCCGAACATTTCTAGGAACTAATTTTCAAGCAAATCTCTCACCCAAAAAATATTGCCAATAACGCACTATTTTTTTAAATACGCATAGATTTACTTGAAATTGTTCTAAGAGGTTACGGATTGCTGAATACGAATCGGGAATTAGCTTCAGTTTAAAATTATATTTATGGATTTTTTAAGGAAATATAAGGTATTCATTGTTAATTCGTGAAATAGGGGACTTCTAATCGTTAGTAGCTGAAGATAATTCCAGATTCGTGTTTAGCATGCCCGAACACTTCTAGGAACTAATTTACAAGCAAATCTGTCGCACAAAAATATTGCCAATTATGCACTATCTTTTTAAATACGCATAGATTTACTGAAAAATTTGTTCCTAATAGTTTAAGTGCATGCTGAACACGAATCTGGAATTAGCTTTCAGTTTCAAATTATATTTATGGATTTTTTAAGAAATATAAGGTATGTCATTGTTAATTACGCTGAAATAGGTTACTTCTAATCATTGTAGCTGAAAACTAATTCCAGATTCGAGTTCAGCATGCCGAAACCACTGCTAGGAACTAATTTTCAAGCATATCTGCCACTAAAAAATATTTGCAATTATGACTCGATTTTCTTAAATATACACATAGATCTACTTGAAAATTTGTTAGTAATAATTTACGTGCACATGCTGAAACACGAAATCTGGAATTAGCTTTTCAGTTTCAAATATAATTATGGATTTTGTTATGCCAATATAAGGTATGTCATGTAATTGCTGAAAATAGGGACTTTTAATCGTCTTTTGTAAGCTGAAAACTAATTCCAGATTCGTGTTGGAACATGCCCGAAACACTTCTAGGAATAATTTCAAGCAAATCTTGTGACAAATAATATTGCCAATATGCAATATTTTCTAAATACGCATAGGATCTACTTGAAAATTTGTTACTAGAGGTTACGGTGGAATGCCTGAACACGAATTGTATTAGCTTTCAGTTTCAAATTATATTTATGGATTTTAAGGAATAAAAGGTATGTCATTGTTTAATTCGCTGAAACTAGGGAATTTAAATCGTTCTGTACTGAAAACTAATTCCAGATCGTGTTCAGCCTGCCGACAACTTCTAGGAACTAATTTCACGCAAAATCATGTCCCTCCAAAAAATATTGCAATTATACTATTTTATTAAATACGCATGATCTACTTGAAAATTTGTTCGTAAGAGTTTACGGCATGCTGAACACGAATCTGGAATTAGCTCTCAGTTATCAAATTTATTTATGGGATTATTAAGGAATTAAGGTAGAGCATTGTTAATTCGCTGAATAGGGCCTTCTAATCATTGTAGCTGAAAAAAAACTAAATTCCAGATTCGAGTTCAGAATGCTAGAACACTGCTAGGAATTAATTTGCAAGCATATCTGTCACTCAAAAAATATTGCCAATTTTATGAACTATTTTCTTAAATACGCATAGATCTATTGAAAATTTGGTCCTAATAGTTTCACGTGCATGCTTAACAAGAATCTGGAAATTAGCTTTCAGTTTCAAAATTAATTTATGGATTTTTTCAGGAATAAAGGTTAGGTCATTGTTAATTCGCGGAAAATAGGGAGTTCTAATCGTGTAGCTGAAAAACTAATCCAGATTCGGATTCAGCATGCCCCGAACACTTCTAGAAACTAATTTTCAAGCAAATCTGTCCACCCCAAACTAATATTGCAATTATGCACATTTTCTTAATACGATATATCTACTTGAAATTTTGTTCGTAATTGTTACGTGCATGCTGAACACGAATCTAGAAGTGGTGAGCTTCAGTTTCAAATTATATTTATGGATTTTGGAAGGAAATATAAGGCATGTCAATCGTTAATTCGCTGAAATTGGGACTTCTAATCGTTGTAGCTGAAAACTAATTTCAGGTTGTGTTCAGCCTTGCCGGCAAGACTTTAGGAACTATTTTCAAGCAAAATCGTCGCACAAAACATATTGCCAATTATGCACTATTTGCTTAAACACGCATAGATCTACTTGGAAATTTGTTTGTACATAGTTTACGTGCTTGCTGAACCACGAATCTGGAATTAGCTTTCAGTTTCAAATGAGATTTATGGATTTTTTTTTTAAGAATAGGTATGTCATTGATAATCGCGGAAAATAGAACTTCCTAATCGTTTCGTAACTGGAAAACTAATTTTCAGAGTCGTGTCAGCCTGCCCGAACATCTAGGAATATTTTCAAGCAAAATCGGTCACCCAAAAAATATTACGATGATGCACTGTTTTATTAAATACGCATAGCATCTATTTGAATTTTTTTTCGAATAGTTACGTGCAAGCTCGAACACGGAATCTGGAATTAGCTTTCAGTTTCAAATTATATTATGGATTTTTTAAAGAAATATAAGGTATGTCATTGTTAATACGGCTGAAAATAAAGGTATTTCTAATCATTGTAGCTGAAAACTAATTCCAGATTCGAGTTCAGAATGCTAGAACATGCTAGGAATTATTTTCAAGCATATCTGTCACTCAAAAAATATTGCCAATTATGCACCTTATTTTCTTAAATACGCATAGATGCTACTTGAAAATTTGTTCGTAATAGTTACGTGCATGCTGAACACGAATCGGGAATTAGCTTTCATTTTCAAATTATATTTAGGATCTTTAAGGAATATAAGGAATGTCATTGTATTCGATGGAAAAATCGGTACTTCTTAATCATTGTAGTGAAAAACTAATCCAGATTCGATGTTCTCGCATGCCCGAACACGGCTAGGAACTAATTTTTCAAGCATATCTGTATCCCAAAAAATATTGCTAATTATGGCCACTATTTTCTTAATACGCATAGATCTACTTGAAAATTGTTCGTAATAGTTTACGTGCATGCTCTGAATAAGAATCTGGAATAGCTTTCAGTTTCAAATGATAATTATGGATTTTTTAAGACATATAAGGATGTCCTTGTTAATCGCTGAAATATGGACTTTAATCATGGTAACTGAAAACTAATTTGAGAATTCGTGTTTAGCAGCACGAACAGTGCAAGGAATTCATTTGCAAGGCAAAATCTGTCAACTAAAAATATTGCCAAATTATGCAAGGGTTTTTAAAGCGCATAGATTTGCTTGAAAATTTGTTTCCTAAGAGTTTGCAGGCATGATGCAACACGAAATCTGGAATAGTTTTAGTTTCAAAATTCTAATATGTGATTTTTAAGTAAATATGAAGTATAACCTTGTGACTTGGCTGAAATAGGGACTTTTGAATCATTGTAACTGAAAAACTGATTCCAGATTCGTGGTCAGCATGCAAAAATACTGGTAGGAACTAAATTCAAGCACATCTGTCCCTTAAAAATTATTGCCAATTATGTAATATTTTTATACAATACGCATAGATCTTGAATGAAAATTTGTTATAATATATTTGGGCATGTTGAAGACGAAATGGAATTAGTTTCTGTTTGGAAATTCTAATTTCGGATTATTTAAGGAATATGAAAGTATGACATTGTGAATGGCTGAAAATAGGAACTTGTAATCATGGTAACTGAAACATAATTGAGATTCGTGTTTAGCATGCACGAACAGGCAGGAATTCATTTTCAGCAAATCTGTCACCTAAAATTTTTGCAAATTATGCAATGTTTTTTAAATACGCTAAGGATTTGCTTGGAAATTTTTCCGAATAGTTTCTTGGCATGGCTGAACACGAATCTGGAATAGTTTTCAGTTTCAAATTTTAATTGTTATGATTTTGTAATCTATGTAATTTGGTAATTATGAAAGATGTATTTTTGAAATTGGATGAAATACGAAATTTAATCATTGTAACTAAAAAGTGATTCAGATTCGTTTAGCATGCCCAATAGTGACTAGGAATAAATTTTCAAGAAATCTTGTCAACCAAAAAATATTGCAAATTATGTACTATTGTTTTAAATGCGCATAGATTTGCTTGAAAATTTGTTTCCTAATAGGTTTGCAGGCATGCTGAATACGAATCTGGAATTGTTGTAGTTTCAAATCTAATATGTGATTTTTTAAGAATATGAAGTATCTGTCCTTGTGATTGCGGAAATAGGGACTTTTAATCATGTACTGAAAACTGATTCCAGATTCTGTTTTCAGCATTGCCCGAACACTGCCTAGATATTAATTTCAAGGCAAATCTTGTCGCCCAAAAAAATATTGCCAATTATGTAATATTATTTTGAAATACGCATAGATTTGCATTAAAAATTTGTTCCAATATGATTTTGGGCCATGCTAAAAACACGAATCTGGAATTCGTGTTTTCAGTTTCAAATTCTAGTTCGGATTTTTTGAGGAATATGAAGTATGACATTGTAATTGGCTGAAAATAGGACTTTTATCAGTAACTGAAAACTAATTCAAGATTCGTGTCAGCATGCCCCGAACAGTGCAAGGAATTAATATTCAAGCTAAATCTGTCAAACTAAAAAAGATTGCCAATTATGCAAGTTTTTTTAAATACGCATAGATTTGCTGAAAATTTGTTTCCTAATAGTGGTTGGGCATGCTGAAACACGAATCTGAATGATTTTCAGTTCCAATTCTAATGTGTGATTTTTTGAGGAATATGAAGTATGTCATTTGAAATTGGCTGAAAATAGGGAATTTAAATCATTGTAACTGAAACAATGATTCCAGATTCAATTTTAGCATTGCCCGAAACACGCTAGTAATTGAATTTTGCTGAAGCAAATCTGATCACCCAAAAAAAATATGCCAATATGTAATATTATTTTAAATACCGCATAGATTTTAATGAAAATTGTTCCTAATAGTAAGTGGGAATGGCTGAATACGAATCTGGAATTAGTTTTCATTTTTCAAATTCTAGTTCGGATTTTTTAAGGGAATATGAAGTAGTTATGGTGAATGAATTGGCTGAAAGAGGCATTTCAATCATTGTAACTGAACAACTAATTGAGAATCGTGTTCCGCATGCACGAATAGCGCAAGGAAATAATTTTCAAGGAAAAATCTGTTTACAGTAAAAATATGCCAGTTATGCAATGTTTTTTTAAATCCGCATAGATTGCTTGAAAAATTTGTTCCTAAAAGTTTTTGGGCATGCTGGAACACGAATCTGAAAATTAGTTTTCAGTTTGAAAATCTAATTTCGGATTTTTTAAGGAATATGAAGTATTCATTTGAATTGCTGAAATACGGGGCTTTTAATCATTGTAAACTGAAAAATTTATTCCAGATTCGTTTTCAGCATGCCTGAACACTGCTAGATATTAATTTTCAATCAAATCTGTCGCCCAAAAAAATATTGCAAATTATGTATACATTTTTTTAAACGCATAAATTTGCATGAAAATGTTCCCCTAATAGCTATTTGGGCATGCTGAACACGATGTCTGTAATTAGTTTGCAGTTTCTAGGATCTAATTTCGGGATTTGTTAAGGAATATGAAGTATGTCATTGTGAATTGGCTGAAATAGGGGAACTTATAATCATTGTAACTGAAAATGATTCCAGAATCGTGTTCGGCATGCACGAATTACTGCTAGGAAATAAGTGTCAAGCACATCTGTCCCCAAAAAATATTGCCAATATGTTATATTTTTTACAATACGCATATATTTGCTTGTAAATTGTTCCTAATAGTATTGGGATGCTGCTGAACAAAAATTGGAATTAATTTATTAATGGCAAGTTCTAATTCGGATTTTTTAAGGAATATGAAGTATGGTATTAGTGAATTGCTGCTGAATAGGGGACTTATATGCATTTAAATGAAAACTAATTTGAGATTCGTGTCGCATGCAAGATACTGCTAGGAAACTAAAATTTCAAGCACCATCGGGCCCCCTTAAAATATATTTGCAATTAATGTAATACTTTTTTAAATCGGCATAGATTGAATGACAATTTGTTCCTAATAGATTAAGGCAGGCTGAAGACGAATCTGGAATTAGTTTTCAGTTTCAAAATCTAATTTTGGATTTTTTAAGAAATATGAAGTAGTGACATTGTGAATTGGCTAATTAAAATAGGGACTTTTAATCATTGTAACGAAAACTAATTCGAGACTCGTGTTCAGCATGCCCGAACAGTGACAAGGAATTAATTTTCAAGCAAAATCTGTCTCAACTAAAAAATATTGCCAATTATGCAAGGTTTTTTTAATACGCATAGATTTGCTTGAAAATTGTTCCTAATAGTTTTTGGGCATGCTGAACACGAATCGGAATTATTTTTCAGTTCAAATTCTAATTGTGATTTTTTAAGGAATATGACGATGTCATTTTGAATTGGCTGAATGGGAACTTTTAATCATTGTAACTAAAAACTGAATTCCAAACGTTTTCAGCTGCCCGAACACGGCCTAGTAATTATTTGAAGCAAATCTGTCCCCCAAAAACATTTGCCAAAATGATATAAATATTTGTTTAACTACGATAGATTTCATGAAAATTTGTTCCCTAATAGTATTGGGCATTGCTGAACAGAATCTGGAATTAGTTTCAAGTTGTTCAATTCTATTTGGATTTTTAAGGAATATGAAGTAGGTTATTGTGAATGGCCGGAAATAGGGCATGTTAATCATTTGTAACTGACAACTAATTCGAGAATCGTGTCAGCATGCCCGAACAGCGCAAGGAAATAATTTTCAAGGAAATCTTGTGACAGTAAAAAATATTGCCAATTATGCAATGTTTTTTTAAATACGCATAGATTCCTTGAAAATTTGTTACTAATAGTTTTTGGCATGATGAACCGAATCTGGAATTAGTTTCAGTTTCAAATTCTAATTTCGGATTTCTTAAGGAATATGAAGTATGTCATTTGAGGGTCTGAAATCGGGACTTTTAATCAAGTAACTTAAAAACTTATTCCAGATTAGTTTTAGCATGCTGAACACTGGCTAGATATTAATTTTCAAGCAAATCTGTCCCCAAAAAACTATTGCCAATATGTAGTATTTTTTTAATAACGCATAGATTTGCATTGAAAGTTTGTTCCTAATTAGTATTTGGCATGCTTGAAACAAGAATATGAATTAGTTTTCCGTTTGAAATTCTAATTTCGGGATTTGCTAAAGGAATATGAAGTTGTTATGTGAATTGGCTGAAATATAATTTATATTAATTAAGGCTTTTACTCAGTGTAAAGAAATAAATTTGAGATCGTATCAGCATGCCCGAACAGTGATAGGAATTAATTTTCAAACCAAATCTGTCTCCCTCAAAATATTGCATTATATGTAATATTTTTTAAATACGCATAGATTTGCTTGGAAATTTGTTCCTAAGAGTTTGCAGGCATGCCTGAACACGAATCTGGAATTAGTTTTAGTTTCAAATTCTAATATGTGGATTTTTAAGGAATATGAAGTAGTGTCCTTGTGAATTGACTGAAAATAGGGGACTTTTAATCATGTGTAACTGAAAACTTGATTCAGATTCGTGGTCAGCATGACAAGGAATACTGACTAGGAAGTCATTTTCAAGCAAATCTGTCCCCAAAAAATAATGCCATTATGTAATATTTTTTTTAAATACGCATAGATTTGCATGAAAATTTGTTCGTAATAGTATTATTTGGGCCTGCTGAAAACACAAATCTGAATTAGTTTTCAGTTTTAAATCTAATTCGGATTTTTTAAGGAATATGAAAGTATGTTATGTGAATTGGCTAAATAGGGACTTTTATACATTGAAATGGAAAAACTAATTTGAGATTCGTGTTCAGCATGCAAGAATACTGCTAGGACATTCATTTTCAAGCAAATCTGTCTCCCCAAAAATATTGCCAATTTATGTAATATTTTTTCAAATACGCATAGACTTGCATGAACATTTGGTTCCTAATAGTATTGGGCATGCTGAATACGAAATCTGTAATTAGTTTTCAGTTTCAAAATTCTAATTTTCGGATTTGTAAGGAATATGAAGTATGTCCTTGTGAATTGCTGAATAGGGACTTTTATTCATTGTAACTGAAAACTGCTCCAGATTCGTGTTCAGATACAAGAATACTGCTAGTGAAAGAATTTTAAAGCAAATCTGTCCCCCAAAAATATTGCCAATATGTAATAATTATTTAAATACGGATACATTTGCTTGTAATTTGTTCCTAATAGTATTAAGGCCATGCTGAACACGAATTGGAATCTTAGTTTTCAGTTTCAAATTTTATTTAGATTTTTTAAGGAATATGAAGTATGTTATTGTGAATGGCTGAAAATAGGGCATTTAATCATTTTAACTTGGGTGAAAAAACTAATTCGAGATCGTGTCAGCAGGCCCGACCAGTGCTAGGATTCAATTTCAAGCAAATCGGTCCACCCTAAAAATATTGCCAATTATGCAGTTTTTTAAAATGACGCTCTCTCAGTGTTCTCGTAGGATGTATATCTCCCATTCTCTTTTTCCTTCTCCCTCGCTCACTCTCATTACGCTCTGCATTATATCTTCTCCTCATCCTCTCCGATTTCCCTCTTCCCATACTTCTTTTTAGGATCTCTGCTCTCTCTCTCTCTCTCTCTCTCTCTCTCTCTCTCTCTCTTCTCTCTCTCGCTCTCTCTCTCTATATCTCTCTCTCTCTCTCTCTCTCTCTCTCTCTATCTCTCTCTCTCTCTCTCTCTCCTCTCTCTCTATCTCTCTCTGTGACGACCATTTATCGATAAACGCGCGATCAAGTCGGCTGAGGAGGAAACGCTTGATGACGGTTTGGTTCAAGGGCCAAATTGAATAGTGTAACGGGATGGCAGTGTACGGTATGACCTGATACCCAATTGTCTTGTGTCTTATTGACTTGGGCACGCAAATTGCCTTGTAGAATCAAATGACTTCATAAAACAATCGCTCATTACCATTTGGACATGTAACCACCAGTACAACCTGGATCGGAAGGATCGGTTTCAGGATAGCGTGCCACATGCCCATATAGGCCGGAAGTGGCGTTGACGGACTATGCAGGTAATAGGCCTCGTTCAGTCTCCACGGTGCAATCGCTGATTGGACACGTAATCCATCCCAGGCGATAACCCCCATGATTCGCGAAGACACTTATACCAAAAGGGCATTGATTGTTCTCTTCAAGTCACTATTTAGTGTCCATGTCTCACAACCATAGAGAAAGACAGGGGCGCACAAGCGATTGGAAGATCCGGATCTTTGTCCTCCTGCACAGATACCGACACGCCAACTCACTCCCGCTGAGCGAGTCTCATAACACGTGGCTATTCCAATCCGCCGTAAGACTTTCTGGACGTGACCGCCGCATTATGGACTGCGCTACCAAGGTATGTAAACACTTTCCAAGATCTCAAATGTCCTCGCCACACGCAGAACAGACCTGGAACTGCTTCATCTAGTAGTCTCCAAACACCTGGACCTGGTCTTGAGCAGGAGACATCAAGTCCAAAGGCTTTGCCCCTCGTGCAGCGCCTCGAGAGCCATTACCAGGACTCCAGCGACTCAGCAAGATACTACATCACGGCAAAAAACAAGATCAGTGATCTTGTGTTGCCAACGGATGCTCCACAATACTTTGGATCGTCAACCTTGTCCAATACCAGTCCATTACAAGCGTTGAAAAGTGATGGGCAAGGACGCCACCCTTAACTCACTCTGTATTCACAGGAAAGAGCTGGATACCACCTGCCCCACACTTCACAGCACTCTCAGTCCCAGAAAAGACCAGTTATCAAACCAATAGTCCTTCAGGAATCCCTCGGTAAAGATTCGCAGAGATCCAGAGTGACTCACGATGCCACTGAGTCAAAACGCCTTCTTGAGATCAACATAGGCTGCAAGCATCCCCTGTTCGAAACTCACGTCGGCTTTCCACCAGGACACGAAGCGCTAGGATAACGGTCCGTGGACTTACCACGGCGTGAACCCAGACTGTGAGGTATCTGATGCTTCACCAGATGGCCTGCGAATCGTGTCAGCAATAGATGGGCAAGCACCTTGGCCTGGACGTGATAAGTGTAATTGACCGCGGTAATTGTTGCAGCCCTGACGGTCCCTTTCCCTTTCCAGATAGGGACGACCAGGCCCCTGTTTCCGTCAGGAGGAATGGTTACCCTGATTCTCAACACGGCAGTCAGGACATGCATACAATCGTGGATCATGGCCTACTCCCAGCTTGAGGAGCTCGCACTTGATATTACAAACACCAGCTGCCTTCAACCCCAACTTTGCTACAGCCTCTCTGACTTCGTAAAGAGAGGGTGCGCTTTCGTCCAATGGAGGATCGGGCAATCCACTGCCTGTAACCCAGTGGTGTGAAGCTGCTAAGTTGGAGGGTTCCACCCGTTGAACAACTGACCAAAAGTACTCAGACCAACGAGCCATCTGGTCCCATCCATGTCGACACGAGGAGCCCATCTGCTGTTCGAATAGCAACTCCGAGAAGGAGACTTGGAACGGAGCTTCTTCAGGGCTTCGGTAGGCGGTTAGGAGGTCATTAGCGTTCAAAGACCCTCGACATCCTCAGCGAGACCCTGACATACCTCCCTTGTCTCTCCCCAGCGAGGGTTCTAGTCGGCGTAACAGAGCCCTGTGCTGGCCCGGTTCCCAGCCAGCCTGGCAGCGCGACTCCATCGATTTTCTCCAGCGTCTCCGTCGAGACAAATCCACGCCTTGACCTAGGGCGCCCCCAATACACTCCTTGGCAGACTGTAGAGTTTCACGTTTGAAGGTAATCCCACAGTTCTACAGGGTCCCGAGAGCACGAGACACATCAAAGCGATTTTGATACTAGCACCGCATCCTTGATGAGAACATGTCAAGTCCTTCAGGTTTTCTCAAGATGAACACAGTATGCGTTACCTCTTTAGGATCTTCTGGACTTGACATGAAAGCTTAAGTGTAAAGCAACAAACAAGTCTGTGATCGGTTCCAAAGAACTCAGCACTTACGGTAAACCCTTGCAGTTTGGAGGATCCTACAACGAGCTGCTAACGAGGATGTGGTCGACTCCTTTGCTACCTCGGCATTTACTATACCATGCCAGCGGTGAGCTCTGGTAGTACAAAGAGATAGAGTAAAGAACTAAAAAGGGATATTGCAGAACAGAGAATCAAATTATAGCAAAGAAACAATACTTTGGAACACCAGTAGCCAAGAGAGTAATTTGTTTTAATGTGTTCTATTATAACATTCAAATCAAATCGTCGTTTCTGTTCAGTAATATTTCCAAGTCATTATCCTTCCCCTCCTGACACCATAAGCGATTTAAAACTCCTTCACGCCCAGATCTTTCCTTTGCTATAAAAAATCGTTTTGTTGTCGGCCATAAAATCACAAAATGTAACGAATATACAAATTACGTAGTCGACAAGGAACTATACAGGTCATATCTAAAAAAAAATTGCTTATATTCTCTAAAATCGTCTAATGATACCCAAATTAAATGAAAATTACGTTCTGAGTCTCAAGGGGTTAACGGGGTGATGGTGACAGATGAATGGCTCTTCAGACTACAAATGTGCCAAACTTGTTTGGGTGAATATGGACGCCACAAACTATCCAATATTAAAAACTACCTACAAACTTTTCGTAATAAATTAAATCAGTTAATTAGTTATCGCATCGGCAAGGTCTCAAAATATGCACGCACGCACGCACGCACGCACGCACGAAACGCACGCACGCACGCACGCACGCACGCACGCACGCACGCACGCACGAAACGCACGCACGCACGCACGCACACGCACACACACACACACACACATACCACCCCACACACACACACACACACACCACACACACACACTCTTGTTGTTGTTATTTCTCTTGTTTGTTTTTTTTAGAGGATAATGCCTCAGAGCCATAGTGATCTACCGCTGCTGCTATTAGTGTTGGCCGAAGCCACCACCCGAGGGGGGAGGTTACAAACCCCGGCTGGCACCCGGTACCCATTCACTGCTGGGTGGGACAGGGGCTAGGGATTTAAGAAAGACCACCCATCTATCTTTCGCTCGCCCGGGGAAACGAACCCGGGGGCTTCTCGGTTTTAAGCCGAGCGTGCTAACCACTACACTACAGAGTTTCCCCGTTTCCCCCACACACACACACAATCACACACACACACACCCCACACACACACACACACACCACACAAAACACACCACACACACCACACCACAGTAACTCGTGGCGGAATATTGTAAAAAGGGCCCCAGTTTTTACCTCAACTCTGCACAACACAATGTAAAAATTTTAAACTGAATAAATCAATAGAGGAATTCATAATGGCAGAAATACAAATAAACTTTAGGCAGAAGTCACTTTCAAACCCAGACTTACCCCTTGTTCAATTTCCAAAAAAACAAAATTGCATGTACAATAATTTAAAAACAATAATAATAATTATTATATTTTCACCCGAAGACATACAGGAAAAAACCCATAATTACATTCATGGGAAATTAACTCAAGTAATAAAGCAAAATAAAATGCAATGTGTTCAAAGTGTATGACTAAAGAATTGAAGTGGCAGTGGTGAGATCCTGCTGCCGCCCCTCATCCGTCTCACACAAATAAAATCAACACTTTTGTCACAAAGAATACACGAATGACTCCACCGGACTTAACAACAATGAAGCGAGACGACGGACTACTATAGGGCCCATTTCACCTACCGTGGTAAAAAATTTTACTCACGGTAGGTGAAAATTATAGACTATAGTAATCGATCTGAAGGTCTCGCTCCGACTGGCTCCACTTTTTCGATATTTCAAGATAATAATCACCGTGCCCATTGTTATCATTGCATTTTTTGTTATTATCTGTAGCGCAGCTTAAACCCGGTAAACTGTGGCAGGGACCGAACGGCGTCCTTAGTGTTACGTAGATCGGGGGCGTAAGGGTTTCATCCATGATTCACAGGAAAATCAGGGGGCACCAGGGAAAATGTAGGTTCCGGCCTTTGTAGCCCCTT
>JACEEZ010020451.1:57962-65914 GCA_016584305.1 Chionoecetes opilio | reverse complement strand
AACTTTATATTATATATTTATAGCCTCCCTTTAGCTTGATTATACTGGCAGCCCATTTGTATCGGCGGCCCATTTCGTCCGGTCCCTACCTACTACCTACTCATCGATAGGGAAGGTGGTGGAGACGGTGGTGGAGTCTAGAATGGTGAAGTCGAGGGTGGTGGAGAAGTTAGCGATGCTTGAAGCCCCACAGCCGGCCACGGAGAGCGGCAGGTGAGGTAGTGGCTTGGCGCCCCTCAGGAACTTGTCCACCACAATCCAAACACTGTAGCTGAACGCCACAAGGAAACCAGTAATGGCGCCCTGCATTGAGACATAAATACAGGATGCTCGGTGACTTGTGAATGTGTGGAAGGACTCGAGCCTTTATGATGTTAATGACCGAGGGGCGTTTGTTTTAGGGATACACTGCTGAAGGACAAGGCAGTGTTTCGTGGGGCAATAGTGTCTTAAGGAAGGGCACGTCACTGAGGGGCACACACTAAAGTAAACATTATTGAGGGATAAGATATTGAAAGGCACTGTTGTATTACTATAAACAGGATATTATGGGATACATTGTCTTGTTGTCATTTCAAAGTTTCAAGTACAGAACATCAAAAACATCGTAGCTATAGTTATTCAATTTATTCTCGTATTGATCCTACTTTTACTTTAATCTTGTCGATGGCTAATTACGACTAGAGTTCAGTATTTGATGGTAATCCTATGAGTATGGATCTTTGAGAGCTACAACTCCTATGAGTATGGATCTTTGAACCTCTTATACAGAAAGCAAACTGTATAATAGAAACTCTTTTTTAATCTATTACATGAAGGTTTTACATCATAATCATCGTCATCTGCACCACCACCCCCTCAGAGTATTAGCAGTAATGCCATCCGTCCGAGATACGAATCGAGACTGTTTCGACTCGTGTCTCAGATCATTGAAATACCTGCAAACAAAACAGTGACTTGGGAAGACACATATACATTAAGAAGGAAAACAAACTCTTTTCATAAAAGTCATTCTATAAGATATCAATGTCAAGAAAGGAGAGTGTAAATGCAGGAGTATCTGTATTATTGTTAAAGGTTAAGTATTGCTGTCTGATCACAAAACTAAAAGCAGTTTAGTAAACTCTTACAAGAGAACACAACTACTTAATGAGTGTTGAGTTGCATCAGATTTGCCAAGCATAATCAATATGTAAAGAAAACCTTCATTGTATGATTTTGGTTTTATTGCAATTATGTAATATGTTCTCTGCATACATTTCAAAAATAGAGGTAAAGCACTTTTTGTAGTAATTATATATTATTTACTTAATCACTTACGGCAATAATTATTTATATATATATATATTATATATATATATATATATATATATATATATATATATATATATATATATATATTGGTATTTTTTTCATAATTACCCCTCAGCGCCCCACATATGTTATAGCGCACATGTTACCTTCCTCTCATTGTGACCACTCACTCAATATAATTTATCAACTTAAGTGCACACTAAGGGTTAATAATAAGTTGTTGTTGTTGTTTTTTCATTTGTGCCTATAGCGCCTGTAGGCAGCAGTGACCCAGGGCTCGGATGGTAGGCTCTGGAGGTTCACTTGAGGGCTGTGATGGTTGGCCCTCGCCCGTGGTGGCGCAGGCAGGATTTTTTGTTATAGTGACCCCTGTGATTCTAATAGAGGCTCATGCCGCTCCTCTGTGTCCTCCGATGCACTCGCAATCGAAGGTATAGTTAATGAATGGGCAGGGCATGTGGGTCATCTTAGGCCACTCGACGGTGCAGAAGGTTTTTTTTTGGTTTTCTTCGGGGATCGAACTCGGGTCACCGAGAACGCCAGTCGGAGACGCTAACCACTCTGCTACCGCCTCACCCAATATAAGTACACTCCAAATTATATTTCATTGATATGATTTCAGACCCTTAACCTCAATCTCCTCATTCAGACCTACGAGCTTGGATTTGATCTGCGCTATTGTGTCGATTATGTAACTTAACTTGACAGTGTAATTAATACCTCCGCTTCTCTACTTACATATGATACAGAGTGAAAGCATCTCTGGTTCTATTTTATAATATTTAAACCCATAAGTTCTCATTGCCCATTCTTTTTTTACTTAAGCTTATTCTTTTTCCATGCTTTCCTCGCTTGATTATTGTTTTCCACTTTAGCTTGAATTCATTATGTTTCTAGCCCTTCATCCACCCTTCCTTATCCCACATCATTTACCTTCTCGCCCTGTGTGTGTGGCAACTCAACATTAGATCTCAATCATTGCTTTCCTCCCTTCTGACACATAGCTGACTTCATCATGTTCCTCCCCCCTCCCATCTCTCTCTCTCTCTCTCTCTCTCTCTCTCTCTCTCTCTCTCTCTCTCTCTCTCTCTCTCTCTCTCTCTCTCTCTCTCTCTCTCTCTCTCTCTCTCTCTCTCTCTCTCTCTCTCTCTCTCTCTCCTGTGTGCAGCTAGTACAAAGTAGCTGCAGTACAGCTACTTTGCATTTCGACATTTTCACTTTGTTTTTTAATCACCACCATCACTACCACTATCCTTTCTTATATTTCTCTGCCAATTGATCCTACACTGGTTCAAAAAATGGGAAAATTCTTGCTCCCTTATTTTCATTTTCTTTTCGCTAAAATCATCACGCGGTCCAATTACCTGGAGAGATTTACTTTTCTTCATACAAGTTTTACTCTGCAGTGTGTGGGTTGTGTCAGGTTCTTGAAGGGGGAAGAGGACAGTATAACCATTTTTATTTGCCTGTCTGGCGCTCGAGGGTTCATTTGGATAAATTGAATGTCTCGGGCTCTCAGTAGTAATAAGCCGAGTCTAAAGAATTTTCAGGTCAGCAATACATTCAAGTTTCATTGATTAAAAGGATATCAGGAATTATTTTCAGGGTTCGCCATCCAGAAAGAGGAAATTCGTCTTTAAGATTAAAATTCGTTTGAATTAAATTCGAATTAAAATTCGTTCGCATTCGTGTGAATGTATGTGCGTGCGTGTGTGTGTGTGTGTGTGTGTGTGTGTGTGTGTGTGTGTGTTGTGTGCGTGTGTGTTTTTGTTTCTCGAGTAATTTTTTTTTCATAATTGACATGCCCCTCACAGTGTCCTTGTGTTTTCTCTCCATCCTGCATTGCTGCCTCTCCTTTCCTCTCTTCGCTCCTTCACTCTTCTCCTTTTTCCTCTCCCTCCCCTTCCTCTCTCCTCCGATCTCCTCCCTTTCTCTCCACTTCTCCCTTTAGGATACTGATGAGACCATGCATGCATCACCCTCAGCCTGCTCTCCCTCCTGAAAACCCTCCTCTGGCGATGAAAAAAGACTGACATATTGAGCTATAACAGCGGAAAGGGTCTCGTTTTGCCTCCACGCCCTCCCGCCCTTCCTCTGCCCCTCCGGTACCACCAGGAACAATATTTGCGAGGTAGCCCTTCTGTCTCGTAAAGCTGGGAAAAAACATCGACTGGCCAGGTTTATGGAGTAGGGCGAGGGGCTTCAGCAAGAGCGAGGGTCCCGGAACGAAGCCCCACGCAGTCCTTGAAACGGATCTGCCTTATTCATGGGTGGTGTCAATAATTTCTTGAACTCTATCATAGACCACTATATACCTGGACTGCGCACGGAATATCGGCCTGTCGCGCAAGGGCCCGAAGTCGGAGGGCCGCTCGGATTCATATATATATATATATACGGATCATATGGACTGGTTTATCAGTATATATGATATACTGTAATCTTCGTAAATGTTTGTTCTATAATATTATCAAATAAAAAACAGTAAAACACGCTAAAGAAATGCCATTACGAGACTATGAAGAAATATGCATGAACTTAATATTCACTTAACTCTTCGCCATTTAAAACTTTGCGAGTCAACTTTTATCATGAAAGGTATCAATAGAAGCGCAATTTTATTAGCTTTCCATTGATGTATTTCGTTATCTGATAAATTAATTAGAACCATGCATAAATTACCGTTAAATAAATAAATAAAATCATCAATCGGGTAATTTTCCCGATTAAGGATGTTATTTATTTACTTATATATTTCGTTTTCTGATAAATGAAATAGTACCATGTATAAATTAGCGTTGCCTAAATAAATAACATCATCAATCGGGAAAATTACCCGATTGATGATTTTATTTATTTAGTTAACGCTAATATATACATGGTTCTAACTCATTTATCAGATAACGAAATATAGCAATGGAAAGCTAATAAAATTGCGCTTCTATTGATACCCTTCATGATAAAAGTTGACTCGCAAAGTTTTAAATGGCGAAGAGTTGAATTGAATATTAAGTTCATGCATATTTCTTCATAGTCTCGTAATGGCATTTCTTTAGCGTGTTTTACTGTTTTTTATTTGATAATATTATAGAACAAACATTTACGAAGATTACAGTATACCATATATACTGTTAAACCAGTCTATATGATAGTCCATAGACCACTATATCTCTTTGTCGGGCGCCCCGCGGGCCCCTATGCAGCCCCGCAATTCAAAACATTGTCGCGTGAACAGTCCAGGGCCCATACTTATAAAGATTTAGGATTCGTCCTAGGATTCGTCCTAACCCTGCGTCCTAAGGTTCGAGGAAAGTCTAAGACGCGTCCTAAGACGGCGGCTTAGGACGAAGCGCTGAACGCTACATTTAGCAAGAGTCCAATTTGGATTTCATGAAATATCGCTACTAAGAGTCATCAGAAAGGTATAAAAATATCGAAAAACACAAGATTGATATTTCTATGATAATTGCTGAAGACTACAACGAATGAATTCATCTATAAGAATAATTGTACCAGATATGCAACATTCCGTTCAAAAGACACAAACATTGACATTGTCTTCGCTCTATCGACGAGAAAAGATAATATTTTTCAGGACAAGACTTTCATCCTTGGCCAGCTCTTTCAGGCAAGGAAAAATGTCCTATGTCCTGCGAGGGGAATTTTCCATGCCGAGATGCTCGGCGAAGAGCAAGGCAGATGCCTGACAGGCCATCGCCAACCACATGATCGCCGCGCCGCCTTCCATAGCGAGAGATACGTCAGGTTTCCCGGGTTATAATGGACAAGGACTTCGCGGTCGTTTTCAAGACACCGACTATTTTTTCCTGGCCTACAATAGGTGCTTTTTCTAATGGAGATAGCATTATAATGGACGAGAGTTTCGGGGTCGTTTACAGAGACACCGACTATTTTTTCTTGGCCTACAATAGGTGCTTGTTCTAATGAAGAGTTTTATTTTGCGCAAACCCATAAAAAAAAGATTAAAAAATGTATACTTTGTGGTTAAGGTGAGGTTAGGTTTCATTAAAACCTATATGGTTGGGTTGGGTTTTTCATGAAAACCCTTACAGTTAGGTTAGGTTTCCTGCAAACCCTTACAGTTAGGTTAGGTTTCATTAAACCCTTACAGTTAGGTTAGGTTTCTTTAAAACCTAAAAGGGTTGGTTAAGTTTCATTTTTTTTTCATTTTTTTTTTTTTTTTTTTTTTTTGGCCAAATAAAACTATCTCCGTTAGAACAAGCAACCTATTGTAGGCCAAGAAAAATTGTCGGTGTCTCTGTAAACGACGCGAAACTCTCCCCCATTATTACCGGAGATATTTTTTTTTTTTGCGCAAACCCAGTTTAAAAAAAAAAAAAAAATTATCACCGAATATTATGGTACCTTTTCCCTTTAAAACACTATCTCCATCAGAAAAAACCTAAATCTTGGCCGGGAAAGATTTTCAATCTTATAGGTTTTAATGAAACCTATAATGTTAGGTTTTGATATACTTTTGATTATTTTAGGGGTAAATCTTAAGAAAAAAGGCTTCACCCTCTATCTTCTTCTTCTTATAGCCAAAAAGCTTGGGGACATGGTGGGAAACCGGGGTTTTGGGTGGGGGAGCACACACATAAAGGGAAATATGGCCCCCCACAAAAATCTCTAAACTAGGGATATTCCCCTAGTTCATGAACTTTATCGGGGAAATATTACCCGATTAAGTCTATGTACTAGGGAATTTCCCTAGTTAGGGATTTTTTGTGGGGAGCCATATTTCCCTTATGAGTGTGCTCCTTTTGTGGGGGAGCACACATATAAGGGAAATATTTCCCGATAGTCCATGAACTAGGAAAATTTCCCTAGTTTAAGGATTCTTTTTTTGGGGGGGTCATATTTCCCTTATGTGTGTGCTCCCCCCCCCCAAAAAAACCCAGGTTTCCACCTTTGTCCCCAAGCTTGTTGGCCATAAGAAGAAGATAGGAGATTGAGCCTTTATTCAAAAGATGACCAACTCTACAGACCTAACCTAGCACCCCTCTTCGAGCCCTTGTGCTGGGGCACTAACCTAACCTAACCTAACCTGACCTGCCCTAACCTAACCTAAAGGCCGTGTTACACAGACACTTTTTCTGGCATCTTTTTGTATTTTGCTACCAAAAGATGCCCATTGTGGTGGCAAAATATGCGCGTTCGTCCCCCGGCGTTTCGGCTACGAGCATCTTCTACTGACATCTTCCGGACCCGAAACCCAAAAACTAATAATATAACATTATGGATCGCTGAAATTTAATATCGGCCATGTAGACAAAGTAAGGATCGGCACTCTTAAAATAAACAGATGTCTTAAAGACAGTAAGTATAATACGTAGAGCCAACATTTGTGTCAGCTTAGCGTGGAGACCTTGTTTTAAGATTTTCAAATTAGTTTTGTTCATTAAAACCTAAAAGGTTAGGTTAGGTTTTATTAAAACCTATAAGACCCTGACTAATTTCTCCCGGCCAAGTTTTAAGTGCTTTTTTTGATGGAGATACAGTGTTTTAATGGAAACGGTACCATAAATTCAGTGATGATTTTTTTTCTTTTCTAACTTTGGGTTTGCGCAAAAAAACTATCCCATTAGAAATGCACCCATTAAAGACCAGGAAAAAATGTCGTGTCTCTGAAAAAGACCGCGAAGTCCCTCGTCCATTATACCAAATTGCTGAGTTCGGTTACGTTTTGTTTAGGTTAGGTTAGATTTAGGTTTTGTTAAGGTTTGGTTTAGGTTATGTTAAGCTTAGGGTAGATTTTTATTTGGTTATGTTGAGTTATTTAGGTAAAAAAAACTAATTTGATGGTGCGCGATTGTCCGGGTGGTTGGCACCGCCCAAATCTTGCGGAATATTTACCGTTTTTGGGGTTTTGGTCTCCTCGAGCCTGACAATTCTAACCTGTTTCATAGTGTAGATTTTTTTCATTCTGAGTCTTTTAAACCCAATTTCCCATGGCGCAATTGAATGATAATGCTGATCCCTATACTACCTTGAATCTAGTTCTTTCAATCAAAATCTGTTAAGTTAGGTTAGAGGTGGGGTTTGGTATATTAACAGATGATATCAAGAACTAATAAGAAAATTATCAAGACTACGGCAGTGGGAAGAGAAATAGTTATATGGATATTGTTCCATGGCTTAATAAATCACGACTTATTCAATTTTTTAAATTTATTTATAGTGAGCCTACTCTAAATCGCTTTTATTCTCAACATGATACCATTCTTCATCAAAAGTTTGGGGGGGATGCACTTTAAACTGTATCACGATACATGATATCAAGGCAGGAGGAACATGACTACCTCAAAAAGTGAATAATAACACACTCGTGACTTGTCATGCACTGATCGCCGTATTTTGTCAGTGTTGCTTGATATTACATCTCCCACTAGTCTGTCACATATATAATCCCTTCTCGGTCCAAGCGGTATCGCTTGATTAGTTATGTATCAACAAGTTCGTCCAGTACATCTATCCTGTCACGAAAAGTTCTCAGGAGTGGGTGGAGCACTCCATGTTTACGGCTTAGGACGAGTCTTAGCCGCCGCCCTGCTCGCTAGGACACCTCACACCCTGTCCTAGCCAAACCTCGAAATTAGGACGAGTCTTAGCGATTT
>JACEEZ010020451.1:42500-54664 GCA_016584305.1 Chionoecetes opilio | reverse complement strand
CGTCGAGACAAAACCCCCGCTTGACCTCGGGCGCTCCCCAATACACTCCTTGGCAGCCTGTAGAGTTTCACGTTTGAAGGTATCCCACAGTTCTACAGAATCCCCGAGAGCACCGAGCACATCAAACCGATTTGAGACTGCTACCGTATACTCATGAGCACATGTCAAGTTCTTCAGTTTCTCAAGATGAAACACAGTATGGTTACCTCTTGAGATTCTTGTGGACTTGACATGAAGCTTAAGTGTAGCAACAACAAGTCTGTGATCTGTTCCAAAGAACTCAGCACTCCGGTACTCCCTGCAGTTCTGGAGGATCCTCCAACGAGTACTAATGAGGATGTGGTCGATCTCCTTAGCTACCCCTCCGGCATTACTATACCATGTCCAGCGGTGCAGCTCTGGTCTCTGATACCAAGAACTTGCAATTCTCAACCTTCTGGACCTTGCAAAGTTCAGAAGCAGAGAACTGTTGGTGTTTCTGGTACCGGAGCCATGGGGACCAACACACAACTCGTAGCCATCTTTCACAGTGCCAGTAGTAGCATTGAAGCCGCCCAAGACAATGAGTGTGTCCCGAGGAGGACACTGGTTTAATACAGAGTCGAGTTTGGCGTATAATATCTCCTTCTCTTCAGTTTTACGCATCTCGGTAGGAGCGTACACTGCAACAAGAGACATGAAACCCAGAGTGTGTTTAATCCTCACCCGCATTATACGTTCATCAACCGGAGTAACCTCAACAACTGACGGCTGCAGTTTGCTGGAGACGCCTATAGCTACTCCCCGTAGACGGTGACCATTGCTCATGCCGGACCAGTAGTAGGTGTAACCCCCACTGCTAGTCTCGCCACTGCCAGGCCTCCTCGTCTCAGAGAGTCCCACTATATCCACACTCAGCCTACTGAGCTCGCCCGATAGGAGAGGTAGTCGATGATCGTCTGAGAGGCTCAGAACGTTCCACGAGCCCACACGAAGAACCCTCCGCAGGTTGATCCCAGGAGTGATTCGACGGGCAGGCGCCGCCTCTGCACCGCCCCGGCCACCCCCATAAGAAAAAGTTGGGCTAGGGGGCCCTACCACTTGATTTAGAGTGCGGGATTCCCGAGGGCTTTGCCCCGCACTCATCATAGGCAGACCCCTCCCCTGCGTCGGCATTGGAGGCGTTTGCATGGTCGGGCCCCCCGGCAAAACCGGGTCGGGGGCTCGATTACCGCGCCCCCGGCCTCTACCTCTTACTATGTTTGTGGCTAGTTTAGTTGTTACAGGGAAGGGTTGCAAACGCCCCCCCAACCAATCTATGTCAGGGATTGGCCTTACTGCTCACCGTGGCCAGGGACGCAGAACCCCCTGTAGGGATTAACCCCAGGCTGCCCACTATTTAACCCATAGCTAGGACTATTTAACCCATAGCTGGGGTTAAATACCTTCATTAAGGCGTATGTTAACTAACGTCCCAACAGTCCCCCGCGCCACGCACTAATAGTATTGGCAACGATACCCAATGAAGCAACACACGCACAAAATAAGTACACCTCGGCGGCATTGACGCAAAGCAGGCCATGAGCCAGGGGGGGGTAACTTGTACCCCCCCCACCCAGGATCCTCCGTGGGTGGTCTCATTTTGTTCAGGAGACACTTCTGGTCACAAAAAACGAGATGTTAACAGATATCCATAGGGATCGAAAAACGTTATGGTCAATTTTCCAAGATTGCCGCCATGAATTCAGATGTAATCACTAATTCACTCAAATATCTTACAGACGACATATATTTACTAATTTATTGGTCAAAATCACGTTTTTTAATGACCAAAGTGTTCAATATTTATGCAACCGTGAAACAGTCCAAGTTTTGCTATACAGCCTTTTATCTAATCAGAATATTGCACATTAAATTTTTTTTTCTTACTTTTTCCCTAAAGAAGTTCCAAGACGGACAACCACAGTTGACACCTATCCGGTAATCAACCATCCTATTACTGACTACAAGACAGTTCTACAGTGTCTCCTTCACTCTGAATCAGCAACAGGGGAAGTTGGTCAAGAATATGTCATCACTACATTTGACTTGGCTGTTTGTATAAAGGCGTATCCCATTATTTGGAATGATCCAGTTCGTTACAGCAAGCACATTGTCATGAATGAGCATTTTACATTGTTTGTGGCTACCTTAAGATGCTTGGCAAGAAGATGAATGGTAGTGGGCTGGATGATATTTTCATAGAAGCTGGTCACATCACATCTTGGTCTGTGCAAGGAGTCGGATGGACTCCTTGATGGACTTGATGGGAAGAACTACAGCAGAAGTATGGTATGCCACAAGACAATGCTTGAGGCGATGGAGCGTCTGCTGATGACAGAATTTCTCGTAAAGAAAGGAAAATCAAACCTGTTAACTTCATATGCAGTAAAAAGTCTTATGAGAGAGTAGTTTGAAACGCCGAGTTCTGAAACTCTGGAAGCAGTATGCAGTAATGGAAGCATCTTATCACTCATTACTGAATACTTAGAGTTTAATGAAGAGGTCAGAGAAGGTGCCTTGGGGAAAACTGCCAAATTTTGGATTTCATACACTGATCATGTTTGGTTGATCCTGGATGTAATGAGAGCTGTAAAGCACATTGATTAATGATTAATTATCTCTTCAAAATGGCTGACCTCTTCTTTAATTTCGATGGGCAAAATTATTTTCTGTATTTGACATACTTTTCAGTATTCTTAGCAACCGTATCAACATCGTATCCTGGCTCTCAAGCACTTCTGGAAAGAGGCGCATTTAGTGTAGCAAGGTCTTTCACTCCCCGGAAACTGGCTTCCAGTCGACAAGACAATAAATGAAGAGACCTTCAATCTTCATGCGTCATTCCAAATCTCATTGGGGTCCTGGTGGTACAGAAGTAGGTCTAACTAACTGGACTTGTCAGTGACTATAAGGCATACCAGCGATGGGTGAAAACCACACATGAGCGAGCCCAGTTTGTTGAAGTCTTGTTATCTTTTGCAGATATGCTCTCTGAGTCTCGACAATGCAGGAAACACAAAGATTTACGCCCAACTGAAGTAAAAAAAATAGGGGAGCAACAGGTAATAAGAACTGTGGCAGCAATTACAAGTTTCATCAATCCTTTTGACATTCCAAATATAAGCAAGCTTTACTGTTTGTCTTCAGGTGCTGTAACATCTCCTGAAATCGAGAAAGACGTACCAGATGCAGAAGAGGCAGGGCAAAAAGCCAAAGAACAATTCATAAAACACAGGCTTGAAGTAAAAGACCATTTCTTCGAGCCTGTGAAATAGCTGAAACTGAAAACAATGGGTAACAACAACAAGAAAACTGTGAAAGTCCCTACCAACCAAAACTAAATTGTTGATATGAGTATCGACACCATGGAAATATCTTTTTTCAGCTGTTAATGAAAGTACAAGAAGTAGGAACAATATCGGTAAATGGATTTATGACATACCCATTGACACCTGTCCCTTACAGTTTAGCCACAGATGATAGTTACTTCAACAAGACAGACAAAGCAAAAGGTTTCCAGTTACCATCAATACCATCATCATTATCCAATACCATCAAAGGTATTGAGAATGATATTCTGCCACCTCATGATAAAGCACTGCCTATTGAAAATGGAAATGCTCTGTTCCACTACATGCATGAGCTTCCAGATTACTTCAGGGGCATCTGCCTAAAGCTGCATGACATGAAACTAAAAGGTACAAATGTAATATTTAGTACTGACATGTTCCAGCCCAAATCAGTCAAATCTGTAGAGGGAAGGAGGCGAGGATGTGGAGAGAACATAATCCTTCACGGAGAAATGACGAAAAGACCATATGGCTCGAAACCATTTCTAGCCAATTATAACAATAAAACTCATCTGACAAGACTCTTTCTACGAGTCTGGAGCAATGATGAATTGGCACACAAATATGAAAACAACAAATGTATTGTTATCGTTGGCGGGCATGCTCATGACTGTCTTTACTCTGATGACAAGAAGCACATCAAAACAGAACAAATACTGTCACTTCATTCAAACCAGGAAGAATGAGATTCCAGAGTAGTCCTGCATTGCAGGTATGCTCAAGATCAGGGATATGAATATGTTCGTGTTCACAGTCCCGACAGTAATATATTCTTTAGACTCTTGCACCACGCACCATCCCTCTCATGCAGCATCATATTTGACACAGGGATGGGGAATAACAAACGTCTGATCAACATGACAAACCTTGTAGAAAGCTTCACACAGGAGTACTGCACAGCCCTTACTGCCTTACACGTATTCACCCATTGTGACTTGCCCATTGCATTCAAGGGAATTGGCAAGGTAAAGCTTATCAAAGTAATGCCGAAGAATCATAGGCTCCAGAGGGTACTTGCGGAACTTGGAGAAGAATGGTGCGTCCCATAAGAGGTAATTTCTGGTCTGGAAGCATTCACATTTGCAATGTACGGAAGGAAGCGTGTCACAAGTGTAGATGAGCTAAGGTGCCTCCTTATGAAAGAAAAATGTGAAAGTAAATCTGCGAATTTTTTTTTATCGATCCCTGCAGTTTTCCACAATGCAGGTGGGCGCTCATACAACATGTTCGCAGAAAAAACGATCAGATGGCAATATGGAGACGTGCAAACGAACCTATTATTGAAGTACCCAGTGCTACGGATGGTCATGGTTGGGCAAATATAGATGGTGAAATGGTGCCTCTGTGGTATGAAGGAAACTGCTTACCACCAATCCTTGTGGATGATTGCAGGATTCTTGTTGACAAGGATGTAGATGACAATGACAGTGGTAGTGAAGGCGACAATGATGAGGATTTGTGCGAGCTGACTGACAGTGACATTTTTTTTTTTTTTTTTACATCACAAGGAACTGGCCAAGGGCACAGCAAAAATGGGTAACACAAAGCCCGCTTAGTTGTCAGTCCCTATAAAGAGGACAGTAAGAGTATAAAATAATAAAGAGAGGTGAGCCAATTTAGTTCGGGAGGTGTCTTGTTACTCTTCTTTTGAAAAGATTTAAGTCATAGGAAAGTGGAAAAAAAGAAACAGGAAGAGAGTTCCAGAGTTTACCAGTGAAAGGGATGAAAGAGTAAAGATACTGATTAACTCTTGCATTAGGAAGATGGACAGAATAGGGATGAGAATGAGTAGAAAGTCTTGTGCAGCGAGGCCGCGGGAGAGCGGGAGGCATGCAGTTAGCAAGTTCAAAAGAGCAGTGAGCATGAAAATAACGGTAGAAGAGAGCAAGAGAAGCAACATTGCGGCGGTGATTTAAAGATTGAAGACAGTCAGTCAGAGAAGAGGAGTTGATGAGACGAAAAGCTTTTGACTCAACCCTGTTTAGGAGAGCTGTATGAGTGAATCCTCCCCAAACATGTGAGACATACTCCATACATGGGCGGATAAGGCCCCTGTAGAGAGCAAGCAATTGGGAGGGAGAAAAAAAAGGACGCAGACGCCACAGCACACCTAACTTCTTAGAAGCTGTTTTAGCAAGAGATGAGATGTGATATTTCCAGTTCAGATTTTTAGTAAAGGATAGTCCTAGACTGTTCATTGTAGAAGAAGGAGACAGTTGAGTGTCATTGAAGAAGAGGGGATAGTTATCTGGTAGTTTTGTCGAGTAGATAGGTGAAGAAATTGGGTTTTTGAGGCATTGAACAAAACAAGGTTTGCTTTGCCCCAATCAGAAATTATAGAAAGATCAGAAGTTAGGCGCTCGGTGGCATCTCTCCGTGAATCCCTTATAGTACAGGAGCATTAGTTAAAAGTTGGAAATAAATAGTAGAAAGCTGATTCTTTCAGGAGAGCTCCAAAATATTGTATATATCGCCCTTATGCAAAGTTCTGCTATGATCATCCATCCGAGTTCGTAGAAATAAGATTTTTGTGTGTACATCTATGTTTTAGAGTGTGCTGAATACAATGGAGCCATAACAAATATTTTGAGTTGACATAATTAGCATAAATTCAATAGGGTGAAGAAAAAAAAGATTCTTTTATTTTAATAATACCACAACTATGTTATGTACGTTACATTTATAATAGCCAAACTATGGTATATTGTACATAACACCAATTAGAAACCACAAATAACCCAACTATATGTTGAAGGAATGTCTAATCAGTGGTATCCCCTTCGCCTTGCACATCAAGAACATGCGAATTTTTACAATTGTACCCACTGCAACCAGTGCACATTATGGTACACTCCATCCGTGCCTTGTAGTAACGACATGACTTTCCACACCCTACCTTGCAGCCGCAAGATACCATTTTCAGTACCTTCTCGGGAGCAACAGGCCTATCGGTATAGATTGGAACAAGTATCCCCTCTCTGTACTCCCACCCCCAACTCATTTGGTGGTAGCTCATTTATCTGCCATTGCTGAACAGCATGGTATGTTCTATAGCTATGGAACTTGGCAGCTGCTGAAGTTGGAGGGATTGATTCCAACTTAAAACCAGATGAGGATGAGGACGCTCTACGTGTAGATCGGAAGTACATAACATAGCGATGCTTGTCCAGTGAATTTGACCGGACAGCTCCATACAGCTTTAGTAAAAACAACTCTCCTATGCGTGCTATCTCATCTTGACTGCTGTCAGACTGAGAGAAAACACTCAAACAGTCCCAATTGTCATCACTATCGAACAGCTGAAAGGCCCCTTTTTCCCCTTGATTGTATATGGAAGACACAGTATCACATCCAGTGATTGCATGTACGAACATCAGGTGTTGTTTGATGCTAGAACAAGCTTCCTGGATTTCACGTATACAGTACACATGCAAAGGGTTTTGTTTCTTGTTCTTTCTTGCAATTCTTGAAATTCTTCTTGCAGAAGTCCACAGAGCATATGAAGATTCATGTTTGGGGTGGCTTGTGCGACCATCATCACCAGCAAGTTAGTATCAGTTCCCACGACAACGACTGGCGAATTTTGAGTTGGGGCACAATCTATGGCAGTTGATGTAATCATGGCACTTGATGCAATCAGCCAGTCAGCATCTGCAACACTCTGTTTGACAATTATACCCACAGCCTCATATTTCTCCCTTAATTTTTGGATTACTTGCGATTGATATAAACAGATATTGCTAGCAATATTGGAGACACAAATGATCGAGGTCGACACGCAGCCATTATGCCGTGTGCAAGTGCTGTACGGCGGCGTTCACAGCCGACACTCTTGTCAGATTTTGATAAGATTATACCACTCAGTAGTCGTTTCAAAGAGTCAGGCACCATTTTATCACTGTCTTGCAATTGTGTCATTGCCGGGTATTCAGAGTTAACATATGCTACAGACTTTACATCATCTTCTATGATTGCAGCTGCCATATCTATGATTGAATCTTTTGTCATGTTACTGGACTCATAATTACTTCTAAGTATGTGGTTACTTTCATCTAAGAAAGTATATATGGTTTGTTTTCCAATATCACAAGTCCGAACAATGTCCTGCCCGAAACATTCCTCCAATTTCTGTCCTAGCCTTTTGGGGTTGTAGCCCTCTTCTCCATCTAAATAGTCGTCCATCAAAGTCATAAGTTCTGCAAGGGAATATTGACATTCACCATTGTCGCGTATAAATTGGCACAACTTCTGGAATGCCGCGTGTTTTGTGGCATTGACAGGTCGGCCCCGTTGATATCCATCACGGGTATTCTCGCTTGGAAATTGTTTGCCAGCATAGAAGAGAACCTGACAGTCATGGTGGTACTTGACTTCAGCAGCAATTAAATCTAACTCATTGGATACGCGAAGTCTAACAGCATCTCCCCACTCATCATGGCGATCGCCAGCTTTCTCAATTACGCTTTGAAGGGTGGCTTTTGTCATAGCATCATGTGCCTGTACCCGACGGTTGCGGGGTATCTTTGTTTCTACATTGTAGTCTATTACAGTCTTTGCACAATAGAGACAATCTTCTTTTATATTGAAAACTCGAGTTCTTGAACGTAGTTTTGAAGATGATGTGCCCCAATCAGAGTCCAATGGCTCTTCTTCCCTTTTCCTTTTGTAAGAAGTAATACTGCATGGTCGAATGTATTCGTGACGACATTTACCATGGACTGGGACTGGCAATTGTGACCTCTTCCTCTCAAATACAGACTGCAAACCATCTTCTCTTTCAATGCTGGCTCGTAGGAGTCCCTCAAGGCCCTTATCATGGACCTCTGCACAATCTGATGTGATCTGCTTACCGCATGTGGGAATACTGCAAAACTCGGCCATCATGACAGCACATGAAAAACGAGAAAATTATTATTATAATTATAATTATTATTATAATATACTATTAATTATAATATATGCTAATTATCACACACTATTATTATAATATACTAGTAATTACACTTTATGCTAATTATTTTAACTCAAAATGAACATGGCATGGGTCCACTGTAATAAGTTGCCAGTTATGCCGATTTCGGTATTTTAACCATTTATCGCAAATTGTTATAGCGGCCATCTTCAATTCTGAAAATGCCACCAGGTTGAATTTGCTGAACTTTGCACAGTGGACATGCTTATGGTTTTCTGGAGCTCCCCTGAAAAATTCAGCTTTCTACTATTTTTTTCTAGGTTTTCGTTAAATTTCTACTAATACTCCTGTACTATTAGTTCATGTTGAGTTGGACGTTTAATAAACGACGTTGAAAAATGCAGGGTAGAATCATCAGCGTACGAGTGGATAGGGCTTTGAGTTAGACTTAGAAGATCATTAATGAATAATAGAAAGAGAGTGGGTGATAGGACAGAACCCTGGGGAACACCACTATTAATAGATTTAGGAGAAGAACAATGTCCGTCTACAGTAGCTGCAATAGAACGGTTTGAAAGGAAACTTAAGATAAAGGTACAGAGAGAAGGATATAAACCGAATGAGGATTTTTTGGAAATGATTATTTGTGCCAGACTCTATCACAAACTTTTGATATGTCAAGGGCAACAGCAAAAGTTTCACCGAAACTCCTAAAGGTGGATGACCAAGAATCAGTTAGGAAAGCTAGAAGATCGCCAGTAGATCACCCTTTACGGAAACCGTACTGACGATCAGATAGAAGATTGTGAGCAGATAGATGCTTAAGAATCTTCTTATTAAGTATAGATTCAAAAACTTTAGAAAGGCAGGAAGTCAAAGCTATATGACGGTAGTTTGAAGGATTAGAGCGGTCAACCCTCTTAGGAACAGGTTGGATGTGAGCAAACTTCCAGCAAGAAGGAAAGGTGGAAGTAGATAGACAAATACGGAAAAGTTTGACCAGGCAAGGTGCAAGCACAGAAGCACAGTTTTTGAAAACAATAGGGGGGAAATCCGCGGACCGAAACCCTTCCGGGATTGGGCCAAAAAGGGCAAAGAAACTCATTCCGAAGGATCTTAATGACAGGATAATATAGTCGAGGGGGGAGGGAAGGGAAAAACCCTTTCCCCAAGTTGAATTTTCCCAAAATACGAGGAAGAATTTGATTCAGAAGATTTTGACATATTCTATGAATGAAAATTTTTTTGGATAATTGAAGTAAAAATTTGGCATGATTACGGCAAAATATAAGGGCATGATTTCGGAAGGGATGCTTACGGCCCCGTTTTGAGCCACCTCTTTTTGGGAACCATGAGAAAAAGCAATTTAAACGAAGGTTGAGGGGCTTTAAGAATTAGAGAAAGTGTGGGAAATATGCCTCCATGCCAAGACTATGACCTCATTTATGCCTCTGCACAAAAGGGGGTCTTTGAATGGAACCCAGAAATCTTTCCCAGGGAAAAATCAGGTATACTGCCTTGGTCTTCCCATTTAGCTGATTTGAATGCCAGAAGCCCCTTTCCGCTTAGTTTTTTTCCAAAGACGGTACCGGAGCGATGGGACGCTTAAGAAATAAATTGTATCGGGGGAACCCAACGGGAGAATAGTTCCACAGGAAACAGAAGGGTTTAGTGTTAGGAAAAGATCAAAATGTTAGGCGTGTCCCCAGGGGGGGTCAGGAACACGGGTGGGGTGCTGCACAGCTGCTCTAGGTCTTGGGGGGAAAAAAACGTTTTGGCTTTTTCACCGGTTGGTCAGTGAAAGAAGATGATGCCAAACTGGTGGTAAACTTTAAAAGTCCCCCGAAGGGAAAATTTCGCAAAAGGAAATGAATGAATTTTCCCTTTTGATTTAAAATAGTCGAAGAATTTTAATAGTCGAGGAGTTGGGTGAGAGAAATACGCCAGTAAATTTAGAAAGAAAATGCATTGAAGTCAAAAGCCAATGGTAAAGATTCGGAAATTAAAGGGCCGGGGGCACGATAGCAAGTATTCATTGCGCACATATAGCAACAGCCAGCTTTGGATTTAAAATGAAATAGGACTGTAGGGAGACAAAAAAAAGGTCTGCTGTCATGCTCCAAGACAACTGGTTTTGGTGGGGAAAAAAAATGAGTTTAAGGACGAGAGATGATGTTTAAAGAGGAAAATTAGTCTAAGGCCGCGAATGTTCAGAGTTTTTTGGAGGAGGCTAGAAGAAGTATCAAGACACCTCGAGTCGACTCTTAAAACTGTCCATAGTCCATGTCCTTCAAAAAGGGCATAGCGGATCTACTGATTTTAGATTTTCCCCTACATTTTGTGCTCATTAACTTAGATCTTTAAATATACATTAAATAAAAGGGCGACTGTGTAAGAAAGCTGTACTTCCTCAAAAAAATCATTAAAAGCATTTAACATCCCAGAAAAAATTGTTTAAATGTGCAATTTATGTTTAGAAAAAAAATGTGTATAGCAAAAATTGACTTTTCACGGTTGCTAAATTTGAACACTCTAGTCACTAAAAAAAATGATTTTTTACCCAAAATTTTACATTATGTCGTCTGTAAGATATTTGAGTGAATTTGGGGATTACACCTGAAATTTATTGACAAATTTTTTTTGATCCTATGGTTCTGTTAAAATCATGTTTGTTTTTGACCAAAGTTCTCCTGAAAAAAATGGAACCCCACGGAGAATCCGGGGGGGGGGGGGGGTGGGGGGTTGGCCCAAATTTTTCCCTCCTATTCTGGCTCATTGGTTTTAAAAAATACCACATGGGGGGGTGAAATGACACTCCCGTTTTTTCCCCATTAAAACAACGCGAAAGGGAAACCTTACAGGGGGCTCCATACACATCCGAGCCTTCCCACAGTGTTCTCTCCGTCCTCCCTCCTTATGAGTGGGTTTTTTATTTGTCTAAATAAACAGTTTCCTAAGTAACCCAGTTTTTGCTCCCTTTTTAATTTATCAACTTCTGTCCACGTTTATCAGATCAAGTGGATTATGAGAAAAAGAGAGAGAGAGAGAGAGAGAAGAGAGAGAGAGAGAGAGAGAGAAAAGGGGAGAGAGAGAGGGAGGAGAGAGAGAGAGAGAAGGGGAAAAGAGAGAGAGAGGAGAAAAAGAAGAGAGAGAGAGAGAGAAGAGAAGAGAGAGAGAGAGAAGAGAGAGAGAGAGAAAAGGGGAAAAGAGAGAGAGAGAGAGAGAGAGAGAGAGAGAAGCGACTAGAGAGAGAGAGAGAGAGAGAGAGAGAGAGAGAGAGAGAGAGAGAGAGAGAGAGAGGGAGAGAGAGAGAGAGAGAGAGAGAGAGAAGAGAGAGAGAGAGGAGAGAGAGAGAGAGAGAGAGAGAGAGAGAGAGAGAGAGAGAGAGAGAGAGAGAGAGAGAGAGAGAGAGAAGGAGAGAGAAGAGAGAGAGAGAGAGAGAGAGAGAGAGGAGAGAGAGAGAGAGAGAGAGAGAGAGAGAGAGAGATAGAGAGAGAAGAGAGAGAGGAGAGCGAGCGAGCGAGACGAGGAGGAGAGAGAGAGAGAGAGAGAGAGAGAGAGAGAGAGAGAGAGAGAGATAGAGAGAGAGAGAGAGAGAGAGAGAGAGAGAGAGAGAGAGAGAGAGAGAGAGAGAGAGAGAGAGAGAGAAGAGAGAGAGAGAGAGAGAGAGAGAGAGAGAGAGAAGGAGAGCGAGAGAGAAGAGAGAGAGAGAGGAGAGAGAGAGAGAGAGGGAGAGAGAGAAGAGAGAGAGAGAGAGAGAGAGAGAGAGAGAGAGAGAGAGAGAGAAGAGAGAGAGAGAGGAGAGAGAGAGAGAGAGAGAGAAGAGGAGAGAGAGAGAGGAGAGATAGCGAGAGCGAGAGCGAGAGAGAGAGAGGAGAGAG
>JACEEZ010020451.1:0-37500 GCA_016584305.1 Chionoecetes opilio | reverse complement strand
GAGAGTGACATTGAAGTCCGAAGCCAGGATGGTAGAAAATGGAAAGATCACAGGGGCCGTGGGCACGGAGGCAAGTGGTGCGTGCCATTTGCGCACATATACGCGAACAGCCAGCTTTGGATTTAAACTGAGAAATAGATACAGTAAGAGGAGACAGAAAAAGGTCTGCTTGTCCAGTGATCACAGACAACATGAGTTGTGGTGAGAAAAGAAGATGAGGGTTAAGGGAGAGAGAGAGATGTTCGAACAGAGCGAGAAAGCTAGATCAATAAGGCCCAGGCGGAATGTGGCAGAAGTTAAGGAGAGGAGGCTAGAAGTAGAAGAAGTATCAAGATACACCTCGAGTCGACATTCTTGAAGGACTGTTCATGAGTCCATAGCTCTCAAGAGGACCTATGGAGGATGACTACTGATTCCATAGACCTTTTTCCCAGACATTTTGTGATCATCTATACCATTACGAAGTCTTTGAAAAATACATGAAGTAAAAGGTCACTCTGGCTGACTGTGTAAGAAAGCTAGTACCTTCCTCAAAACAATCATTTAAACGCCATTTAAAATCCCAGGAAAAAATTGTTTACTTTTAATGTGCAATTATATGTTTAGGATAAAAATGCTGTCTGTATAGCAAAAGCTTGGACTGTTTCACGTGGTTGTATAAAATATGAACACTCTGGTCACTAAGAAAGAAAACGTGATTGTGACCAATAAAATTAGCTAAATATATGTCTTCTGGAAGATATTTAGGTGCATTAGTGATTTACTTCTGGAATTATTGACATTTAACTTATTCGATCCCTATAGATATCTGTTAAAATCGTGTTTGTGTGACCAAAAGTGTCTCCTGAACAAAATGAGACCCCCCACGGAGAATCCGGATGGAGGGGGGGGTTGTACAAGTTCCCTCCTATGCTGGCTCATGGCTTAAAGTAATACCACATTGGACGGTGAAGTGGACGACTCCCGTTTTCTATGTAAATCAACGCGAAAGTAAGCCTGTACAGGAGCTCCATACACCACACGACGCCTTCCCACAGTGCTTCTCTCCGTCTCCCTCCTTATGAGTGGGTGTTTATTTGTCTAACTAGATAAAAGTTTCATCTAAGTAACCTAGTTTAGCTCCACTTTGAGTTCAGCAACTTTCTTGTCGAAAGGTATATAGGATCCAGATGTGGATATATGAGAGAGGACTGGAGAGAGATGAGAGAGAGATGAGAGGGTGGATGCGTGAGATGAGAGAGGAGGCGGGTTCGGGAGGATCGAGAGAGGGGAGAGAGAAGAGGAGGAGGAGGGTAGAGGAGAGAGATCGAGAGGAAGAGAAAAGAGAGAGAGAGAGGAGGAGGAGAGAGAGAGAGGTCGGGAGGAGGAGAAGAGAGAGGAGGGGAGGGCGAGGGAAGGCGGAGAGAGTGGAAGAGAGAAGAGAGTGGAGGGGAGGAGAGAGAAGGAGGAGGACAGAGAGATTGAGCCGACGAAGAGGATGAGTTGAGAGAGGGAGGCGGGGAGAGGGGGAGATTGAGAGAGGAGAGAGAGGAGAGAGAGAGAGTCTAAAAAAAAAAAAAAGAGGGAGTGGAGTCGATAAATAAACACAAAAAAAAAAAGAAAAAAACAAAAAAGAGAAAAAAAAAAAAAAGAGGAGTGTGAGGTGAGTGAAAATCAAGGGCACTTTGTTTAGGACCACTTACAAAAACGAATGGATCTATTAAATTGAAGATGACCTACTGTCCTACTCTCTCTCTCTCTCTCTCTCTCTCTCTCTTCTCATTCTCTCTCTCTCTCTCTCTCTCCTCTCTCTCATCTCTCTCTGTCTCTGGTTTTTCTCAGTGTTCTCAGTGTTTTCTCTGTCTTTCCATGTCTCTTTTCTCTGTCTCCTTAACACTTTTTTTCTTCATTTATTTATCCCTTTCTCCTTTTATCTCTATAAATCTCTTTTTCTCCTATTCAACACCAAAACTACGATGGTTACGCCTCGAATCTCTTTCCAATTCATTCCATCAATACCTTTTCACATCCACACCATATCCATACCAACTTTCCCATTTATCAATACCACCCACATCACCACCACCCTCACCTCACGCAATTCCAGATGTTTCGTCCAGGGTGGTTGTGCGGAGGCTGTACGCAACACTCTTCACTGTGGTATCCTACCGTTCCTCCCCTCATCGCCCCCCACTTTGGTCACGTCTCTCACGGGCACCTCCACTGCCATAGACTCCCTTCCAAGAGTTCTGGAGCGGCGCGGCGGCTGGTCGTCAGGCGGGCTACGAACCGAGCTACGGGCGCCGGGCTGGAGTTGTTCAGACGAATTACCAATTCCAGTTTATTAAGAAACATTTACCTGGACATGGAGGTAGAGTAGATATACTCCTCTTATGTCGCCCGCTTTATATATATTTACTATTTTAGTTCCTTGTTCTTAACTATTTTGGTTGTTGTTAGAAATTATGATATTCACTTGATGATTATTGTAATGCTTTAGTAGTTTAGCAACCATTAGTAGTCAGTTAATGATGGGTGGTAGTGGGGGTATTATATTATTATTATTCAAGTATTATTATTATTTTATTAGTAGTTAGTCAGTAGTAGTAGTTAGTAGTTGTTGTTGTTGTTGTTGTTGTTGTAGTCAGTAGTAGTAGTAGTAATAAGTAGTTGTATTGTAATAGTAGTAGTAGTAGTATAGTAGTAGAAAATCAGTATAACAATTAAAGCTAAAAATGATGATCCACAAATTCATAATATCGCAATAAAAGGATATTGTATAACATTGAATAAAAAACAATAATAACATAAATAACAGTAATCATAATAATAATAATAATCATAATAATAATGACAATGAATAACAAATAATAGGTAATGCCATGCTCACACTTTCCCGAGGACACTCCCCAAGGCACTCGCTCACATGTAATTAATTAAATATAACTTTAGCCTAAAATGCGAAATGGATTGAAAATATATACATTGTGTTGCGGGCATTCCAGGGTACAATCGGTGAATGCATTATCGATGCCGACAGTAATATACAATAAAAGCTAAAAAATGAATGATCACAAAATTCATAAATATCCACAAAAATAATGATATTGATAACAAGAATAAAAAAACAAATAATAACATACATAACAGTAATCATTAACAAGAATCAATAATTATAGATTAAATAATGACAATGATCACAATAATAGGTAATGGCATTGATTGCTCACACATATTCCCCTCGAGGACACTCCCCAAGGTCTCGCTCACATGTAATTAATTAAATATAACTTTAAGCCCCCCTAAAGGTCATGGATGAAAATATATTACATTGGTGCGGGCATCCAGGGTAGTTGCAATCGGTTGAATGCATTATCGATTGCCCTTCCATTATTTATAATTTTATTTTGGCCATAGTAAAAGAAAATATTAACTAATTTCCTTATTTTATTATTGAGCAGATTCCACAACATATTCATTGACCTAAAAACGTTTAAATTCCCACGTAAATGAGAGATTACCAGTATAAAAGAGGCAACGCTTTTTAAAGATGTAATCAATATAAAAAACTAGAAATAACACCAAAACGTTACTCAAGGACATGCCAGAACGTCTATGTAGAGCAGGTGGTTCTTTACGTGGAGTTACACTTACCCCAGGGGGGGTACCGAAAACCTTACACCTGGGGGGGTCGAGACATGGCTGACCAATAATTCAAATATTCACACTTTTATGGAGGCTGGAAATTAATATACTTATAATATTTTGGTCCGTCAAAAATGTCTACTAAACAACGGAGTCTAACGGTTCACATTAAGTTCATTACTACAATAACTTCTAAATTATTATTACGCCGCGGAGAATGTCCGTCTGTACTGTGGTCTGTGTGTACAGATGGGTAGACGGCGTGCGGACGGGGACGCAGGGGTTTGCCGATTGGGAGGAGGGAGAACACAGGACTGAGAAAAGCGAGGTGTGTGAGAGACGGGAGGAGACGCTGGCCTTGATAAGACGTATTGGATTCGCTACCGCTCTCCGCGCCGCCCTTTGTGATCTGTCCATACACCACACGATGAGTGCAGTGTTCTCGATAAGGTCAGCACTCGCCATATAAGTCAGAGTGTACCCGTGTTTGTGGTGGATGCCATTCGTAACGAGCCTCCAGTGTCGTGTTCGAAAACACCCAATTTAGACAGAGTGTACATACTGTGATGTCTCTCTCCATCTCCCCCCCCCCCCCCCATCAGTACAGTGTATTGCGACCCCTCCGTTTAATAAAATAGATTGTATAATTAACAGTGTGTCTCAGTGTTCCCCTTTCATCAGGTGTATTGATAAAGGCGCCATCAGCGGTGAGGATAAGCTACTCGCCTCAGGTATTTCTTGCACGAAACTCAGTCAGGAGTTGTAAGTGTTTACGTGAGGCCGCCCCTTGGTGTGTAAGAAAGGTGAGTGGCCCTGACGTTATAATTATATTAGTTTTCCAACGTCTCGTATAGCGTTTTCTTTTTCAGTATATTATATTAGTACCGTCGTAGGTCCCTTTTTTTTTTACGTTTCGTACCATAGAGCTCATATACTAGTGTTGGTAGTGTTTCATGCATCGTTGGTGTACAGGTCATTTCTAGTTGGCTGTGCCATTGGGGGCATTTTGGTGATTTTGACCGGGGGTAGGGTCACGAGACACATTTAATCCATATCTCAAAAGGGTTTACGAGCATCTTAAAAAAGGTTAAGAACCAAGATGTAGATTTGCACTTAAATCTCGATAAATGCACCCATATTGCATATGGTTTATCTTGGTAGTTAGTTCTGATCATTATAAACTTCCGCCAAAAGTTTACACCTACCGTATGCATATTTAATTTGCCATTTGTTTCCCATTAAGCGGCCAAGGTTCGATTTTACAAATTTGCATTGTAAAAAAAGGGTTATAGATCGGGAATACTTTTTTCGTATGTCAGCAACTTGTCCAGCAAACTTGATATCTTGCAGGAAATGGCCTTCGTCTATATCGCCTTAAATAGATTAAGGACAATAAAGAAAGACCTAGGCACGTCCCTAGACGGTAGGCTCCATCTAACTATAATGAACATTCCCCAGTTCCACCGTCACCCCAAACCCGCAACCTTCAACTCTTTCTGCAGGTAATGGAGTGTTCCCGGAAGGCAGAGGAGCGTGTGCTGGGGGGTAGGTCGCCACGCCCTAATCACCGGAAGAAAAGTACAATATCAAGTCCTGGTGGCGCCCTATAAACGGATAAAATTTTTATGGATGAGTTGTGCCCCGGCAAAACCACCTAATATATACAGCCCGCAAAGTGTAACTTCAAACTTATGGAGGATACGGATGGTTGCTATCAGGGTGTGGAGGAGGAGGGGGGGAGGAGGGAGGAGGAGGAGGAGGAGGAGGAGGAGGAGCGAGGAGGAGGAGGATATAAGATAAGATACTTTGAGCCTATCATAGACATTTTGCAAGTACCAACTACCAAGGTGTTATTGACTCTGCTTGTACAAAGCGCACCCACACCAGGACGAATTTGGTGACTCAACCGCTGACGAATTGGCCGCAGGGGACCTCTGCAACACCGGTCCCCCCGTGATTCTACCAAGCGCGCCCACCCGTGGCGGGGGTGTAAGGGCTTTTATCGGGTAAGGAGAGAGGGAGGAGGGAGGGAGAGGAGGAGGAGGAGGAGGAGGAGGAGGAAGAAAAGAACTCAAAGAATACATAGAAAAAACAAATACCAGGGAGAGACCTATTGTTTCTATAACGAGGGGTATGTGTATTTTTGAAACTAACATACCTACTACTATCAAACATACCATGTAAAACGAGAAACAGTTGGAAAAGGATACCCATTGCCCCCAAAAAATGAAGAATAGGAACATAGAAGCTTGGAAGAGGAGGGACTACATAGGAATTCACATAAGGAATAACACGCCACCCGGAGGGACCTATTGTCCATGAGAGGGGTATCTGCTGCAACTAATACTACTAACTATCAAACTACTTGTAAGAAAAAAAAGAAAACAGTGGAAAAGGAACCATGTCCTAAAAGCAAGATAGGAAAACACGGAAGTGTCATAGTGCAGAATGATAGGGTATGAAATATACTAACTACAACTACCACTATCCACTACAAACTAAATCGATCCGGCGGGGATCTAAAATATGAATTCGCCAGGGCACTATCAATACCATTTACTGTACAGTGCCCACGTCAAGTCTGTTTTTAAATGTAGTTATTTGTGCTGGCTTCGACAACATTTGTTGGCTAACTTGTTCCATCGGATCAACGGACTCTCACATTGAAATTCAAGTGCACGGAAGGATCAGTGAGTGCAACGGCTGAACCGTTTAAGTTTTAAACCATTATTTCGTGTTGTCACTTGAGTTGATTGTGAAAGCTCGAATAGGGTTCTCCTTGATAAGGACATTCAAATCTTTTAGGGATCTTAAAGGTTTTCTATCAAGTCCCCAACGGATTCTACGTCCTTTAAGGGAAAACATATTAAGTTTCCGCAAGTCTCTCTTAATAAGATGAATTTCGCAAGAGATGGAATTTGTTTGATTGCTCTCTTTGCACTGATTCCAATTTTGCTTGGTCTTTTACGAAACAGGCCGACCAGATATTGGACGGCATATTCCAAGTGTGGCCAACCAAGGACCATGCTAATTGTGTCATACTTCGGAGGTTTTGTGTTTCAAAAAATTGCGTTTAAATAAAGCCCAACATCATATTCGCATTTTTTACCTAGGAAGTTAGGCAATGCGGAATGACCTGGTTTTAAGATCCATACTGATGATGACACACTAAATCTCTTTTCTTGCTGTACTTATGTTCTTTAACGATTGTATCTTGCATTTGATAGTTTATATTTGAGTTATCGTTGCTATATGATTTACTTTTTACATTATCGGAAGAATTAAATTTTTTGTGAATAGCCATTTATCACTTCAGTCTGATAGTTTGTTCGAGGTCACTTGTATATGGTTCGCATTTTTCTCTAGTATATGCTTTACCCGCCTAATTCCGGGTGCCAGTCTGAAAATTTACGATAATTTAGATACAAGTCCGCCCCCCCCCCCCCTCCCAGTCCAAGATCGTTGATATATATGCAGAAAAAGAGGGGGACCCAAGACCGAGCCCTGAGGCCATCCCCACTAGTAAATATAAACCAAATTCAGATGTTTCACCATTTAACTACCCGTTGTTTACGATTTGAAAGCCAATCGGACAATCCATGAACATAGTTGCTCTCCCAAGACAGTGCCCTTAGCTTGGTCAAAAGTCGCTTACTGAGCGGAACGTATCGAAGGTTTCTGAAAACAAGGTATTAATATTACCATCCGAGGGAAATTTTAGGTCCCAGTTTGAAAATAAATTACATTAAAAAAATCCGGTAGGTTTGTTAAGCAGGGATCCTCCTATTTCGACAAATCCTATGCTGCGAGTTTTAATATTGAGTTATTTATTTCATCGAGAAAGAAAAGACACTTATTTTTATCCCGCCAATATATTTTATCAAATAGTCTTAACAATCACAGACGTTAGACTAATTGGGATAATTAATGGCGATCGTGGCTGCTTACTCCTTTCTTGAATATCGGTGTTAACTGTAACATAGGTTAATTTCCACATACTAGGAACATTTTTTCCAAATTAGAGATTTATTGAGGATAATCTTTAGTGGAAGCGAAAAGTTGACTGTTGACATTTGCGAAGTAATCGCTGCGGAATTTCGTCCACCCCCCACGGATTTCTGCGGGGTCAAGTTTCTGCAAATACTTTGATATTCCGGTCTTACTGTATCTCTCCTATTTCAAATCTATCACTTTCGGAGGCCCGCATACATGTTTACGGGTTCCTGGTAATGGAGCTTCGTTCTTCTTAATAAATACCGCCATTTAAAGTAAGCATGAGTAGACTTGCCATGATCTTATTATCATTTACCAAGATGTTATTTTTGTCTTTCAGTGGGCCCAATAATAGTTTTGACTGTTTTTCTTACTTCGACGTATTGAAAGAAACCTCCTTTTCCGGGTCTTGTGATTTGGCATTAGCTTTGCAAATTTTCTTCGTCCGCGCTTTTTTAGTCTTACATTAATCCATTGCCAACGTCGTTTTACGTATTATTGTATTCTCTATAATCGCCCCGTTCCTCGTCCCGCATTTGACACTGCTTGTAAACTTTATGTACGCTCGGCTCTTTCTGCCACATGATTTGTTGAATCTTCATTAGTTCATTCCAAATGGGTCTGTTTATGCTATCAGACGTTTCCTACCAGGGAGAACATTGTTTTTTCAACCACCGATAAGAGTTTATTTGTGAATAAATTACACATGTTTTCCGCAATTATTACCGTTAGTAGGTGGAAATCAATCAACTTAGCTAGTACCTGCTATTCGTTAGTTGAATCTGCTTTATTATTAATTGGGACACTAATAACGATTTTCGTGATGTCTACATTGCAAATTTATGCCGCATCTGATATTAACCTGTGATCGTGTCTGCTCGACGTTCAACTATACTCGCAGTAACAAATCAGATTCAATGGTCGGTAGTAGAAAACTAAAATCTATGATACTATATCACCTTGTAGGCTCACGGACCACATGATTTAAATTATACTTCGTTTAACATATCAAGCAATCGCATATCTTCTCTATCAGCAGAATTATTATTCCAGTTTATACGAGGTAGGTCAAAAATTCCACATATTAATTGTTACGGTATTATGTTGAAATGGACGTTATTCTGGTCATAGAGGAGGCCAATCTTACTTCCGCATAGATTTGCGTGAGGCGAGTATATTTGTCCCAAATAAAGTTAGGAATTACCGTTTAGCATTAATCTTTTACCGCGCGAGTAGGACGAGCCATAATGATCTTGTCTACTTTATCGATTCGATTGCTTGCAAATTATCTTTGATGCTAACAGAATGACACCTCCACCTGCTTTATGCGTTGTTGCGACAATTAGGAATGTCATTATAGCCTGCGAATTGCTTTTCAGCTTAATAAGTTGGTTATCTTTTGTGTGAACAAACTCTCAGTGATACTAACGATATCTGGCGTTTCGGCAACAAAGTATGCTAATAAATTCGTTACGCTTTAAAAATAACGCTTCTGGCATTGTGTAGAGTAATTTAAGTTCCTTAGTAGTTTTGGTAACCTTGCGTGGGGGTTTTAAGGCAGGGGTTAGGGTCCACGAACAGGGCGTTGATTTCGTTATTTGATTAGTATTTTCGGAAACGGAACGTGACCCAGCGTTTTGGGGTAAGAAAGGGGGTTTTAAAGGGGATGCTGTACCGCCGTCCGCTGCGTTTTTGATCGTAAGAAGAAAAATTATAAATTTAGCAGAGTCCTAATCTTGGGGCCAACGGGGCTGAGGTGGAGTCCCTCATCCCCAAAAGGATGGAATCTCAACCAGGATGGGGTCCTCGTAGAAATATCCCAGAAGTTTGCTAAGTCACTTTCCCCGGCACAAAGAGACCTTAGCCGGTTATTTTCGCTGAACGCTTTGCGTGGAGGAGGGGGGGAGGGGGGGAGGAGGAGGAGGAGGAGGAGGAGGAGGAGAGGGTCAAAAGAAGATGACATGGAACCATTAAATTACAGAGAAAAGAAAGCATGGGGGGAGGGACAAAAGGAGGACCCACAAAAAAAAGGAAGAGGAAAAAAAGGAAAGGAGGGGAAAAAGAAGGGACTGAGTGGGGAAGGGGAAGGATACAAAATATATGTTATATATATATAAAAAATTTTTTCAATATTTAAATTTTATATATATATTTAAAAAATTGTTACGAGCGAGACAGTGAGTTTTCTAGAGGAATGAGTAGCGAGACTGGAAAGCCCCCCAAACCATAACAAAAAGGGGATGGAAAGAAGAGATAACAATAACAATTAAAATATCTAATAAAACACCTTGTAGCAAGGAGTAAAATGATTTGTTTTTAAGCACACAGAGATGACTAAAGAAAAAACTTAATAAACTAAAGGCCCAAAAGTACATAAACAAGAAATTAACCCTGGGGAAAAAAAAAAAAAAGAATCTGATAAGTTTTACCACCAGGTAGTTTAAAACAATAAAATAATGTGAGGACTTTAGAGAGTCACCCGGCTAATGTTTATGGGACTTACTTAAAGGACAAGAATGGTGTTAGCTATGTTCCTCGAGGAGTAGTAACGCTTCCCAAAGCTAAAAAAAAATAAACCCCAAGGGGGGACCTTGATAACAAAAGAAAANAGCAAAAAAAATGCAAAAGATCACAAATCATATACGAAAATAATGATATGATAACATGAAAAAAAACATAATAACATAAATACAGAATCATAATAATAATAATATCATAATAAAATAAATGATAACAATAATAGAAATGCATGCTCACACTTCCCTCGAGGACACTCCCAAGGCCTCCTCACATGTTAAATAATATAATTACGCCAAAAGGATGGAGAAAATATAACTTTGTGGCGGATCCGGGAAACTCGGTGAAGCATATCGAGCGATCAGTATAACAATAAGCTAAAAATATGATCCAAATTATAATATCACAAAATAATGATTTGATAACAAAATAAAAAACAATATAACATAAATACAGTAACATAATAAATATAATTAATAATTGACAATGATAACAATAATAGTAATGCCATGCTCACACTTTCCCCTCGAGGACACTCCCCCAAGGCTCTCGCTCACATGTAATTAATTAAATATAACTTTACGCCTAAATGGATGGATGAAAATATATACATTGTGTGCGGGCATCCAGGGTAACAATCGGTGAATGCATTATCGATGCCATTCCATTATTTATAATTTATTTTGGCATAGTAAAGAAATTATTAACTAATTTCCTTATTTTATTATTGAGATGATTTCCACAACACTATTCATTGACCTAAAACGTTAAATTCCCACGTATGAGAGATTACCAGTATAAAAGAGGCACTGCTTTTAAGATGTTAATCAATATAAAAACTAGAAATACACCAACGTTACTCAATGACATGCGAACGTCTATGTAGAGCGTGGTTCTTTACCTGGAGTACCTGTACCACCGGGGTACGAACCTTTCCCTGGGGGTACGAGACATCCCAACCAATAATTCAAATCACACTTTTATGGGGGCTGGAATTATATACTTATAATTTTTTTGTCCGTCAAACAATTGTTCTAACCACCCGGAGTCTAAACGGTTCATCATTAAGTCATACTACAATAACTTCAAAATTTATTATTACGCCGCGGAGGAATGTCCGTCTGTCTGGTTTTACGAGTGAGCGGCGTGCGACCTGGGGACGAGGGGTTGCCGATTGGGGAAGACGGAGGGAAAGAGCGGTGTGAGAGACGGGAGGAGACGCTGGCCTTGATAAGACGGTATTGGTTAGCTCCCTTCTCTCCCGCCGCCCTTTGTGATCTTTTCAACACCAACGGAGTGTAAATGTCTCGTTAAGTCAGCCTCGCATAAGGCAGTACCCCTGTGTGTGCCATTCTCGTAGCCCCAGTTGTGTTGAACCAACCATTTAGGCCGAGTGTATGTGAGGGCTCTCTCCATCCCCCCCCCCCCCATCAGTACAGTGGTATTGTGACCTCCGTTAATAATTAAAATTGTATAATACCAGTTTCTCAGTGTCCCTTCTCTCCGGGGTATGTAAAGGCGCCATCAGCGGTGAGATAAGCTACTCGCCTCAGGTATTTGCCGAACCTCCTCAGGGGTAAGTGTTTACGTGAGGCGCCCTTGGTGTGATAAAAAGGTGAGTGCCCTGCGTAAATTATATTAGTTACCGTCGTATAGCGTTTTCTTTTTCAGTATATTATATTAGTTCGTCGTAGGGCCTTTTATTTTTTACCGTTTCGTACATAGAGCTCTATATAGTGTGGTATGTGTTCATGCATCTGTTGGGTACAGGTCATTCTGTTGGCTCCATTTGTATTTTGGTTTTGACCGGGGACGAGAAAAATTTATCATATCTAAAAGGGTACGAGCCAAAAAAGGGGTAAGAACCACGATGAGATTTTCACAAAATTCGAAAATGCCCCATATGCATATGTTTTTTTGGGGAAGTTGTTTTGATCATTATATTTCCGAAAAAGTTTACACTCCTATCTTTTTTAATTTCCCTTTGTTTTCCCTTTTAAGCGGCCAATTTTCTTAAATGCTTGTACGGGTAGCGGGAAATTTTATTCGTTTTTTCAGCACTGTCACCCAAACTTTGATATCTTGCAGGAAAGGCCTTTGTCTATATCGCTTACATAGATTAAGAAAGACCTAGGCACGTCCCTAGACGTAGGCTCCACTCTATAATGACATTCCAGTTCCCCCGTACCCCAAACCCGCACCTTCACCTCTTTCTGCAGGTACTGGAGTTCCCGGAGCAGATGGAGCGTGTGCTGGGGGGTCCCCACCCCCTCATCACCTGGAAGTACAAGATTAAGTCCCTGGTGGCCGCCCTCTACACGGACGAGTACGGAAACCCAACCATCTACACACCCCGCAAAGTGTACTTCAACTATGGAGGCTACGGATGGTGCTTCAGTGTGGAGGAGGAGGAGGAGGAGGGAGGAGGAGGAGGAGGAGGAGGAGGGAGGAGGAGGAGGAGGAGAAGGAGGAGGATATAAGATAAGATACTTTGATCCTATCTAGACTTTTTGCAATACAACTACAAGGTTATTGACTGTACAAAGCGCCACCACACCAGGACGAATTTGGGGGGACTCGAACCGCGGACCGAATGGCGCAGGGACTCTGCAACACGGTCCGTGATTCTACCAACCGCGCCACCCTGGGGGTAAGGAGGAGGAGGAGGAGGAGGGGGAGGGGAGGGGGAGGAGGAGGAAGATACATAGGAAAAACAAATCCCAGGAGACCTATTGTTCTATACGAGGGTATGTGTGAACTACATACTACTATCAAACTACATGTAAGAGAACAGTTGGAAAAGGATACCATCCCCCAAAAGAAGATAGGAACATAGAAGTTGGAAGAGGGAGGATACATGGGATTACATAGGAATAACAGACCCCAGGAGACCTATTGGTCCATGACGAGGGTATTGCTGAACTACATATACTAACTATCAACTACTTGAAAGAAAACAGTTGGAAAAGGATACCATGCCCTTAAAAGAAGATAGGAACATGGAAGTTCATAGTGCAGAATGATAGGGTATAAAATATACTAATACAACTACCACTACCACTACAACTAATCGATCCGGGGACAAAATATGAATTCGCAGGGCATATTTTAACCCATTTACTTTACGGTCGCGTCAAGTCTGTTTTTAATGTAGTTATTGTGCTGGCTTCGACACATTTTTTGGGTTAACTTGTTCCATCGATCAACGCTCTCCATGAAATATTTTTACGGAGATCAGTGATGCAACGTTCCCTTTTAGTTTTAAACCATTATTTCTTGTTGTCACTTGAGTTGAAAGCTCGAATAGGTTCTCTTGATTAATGACATCAAATCCTTTTAGGATCTTAAAGGTTTCTATCAAGTCCCCACGGATTCTACGATCCTTTAAGGAAAAAAATATTAAGTTTCCGCAGTCTCTCTTCATAAGAGAATTCGCAGAGAGGGAAATTTTGTTTGGTTGCTTTCTTTGCACTGATTCCAATTTTTGCTTGGTCTTTTACGAAACAGGCCGACCAGAATTGGACGGCATATTCCAAGTGTGGCCTAACCAAGGACGTGTAAAATGTGTCATTACTTCGGAGTTTTGTGTTCAAAATTGCGTTAAATAAAGCCCAACATCATATTCGCCTTTTTACTGGCAGCTAGGCAATGCGGACTGGTTTAAGATCATTACTGATGATGACACCAAAATTTCCTTTTCTTGCTGAAATTTATTTTAAACGATTTTTTTTGCATTGATAGTTATATTTAGGTTATCGTTGCCTATATGCATTATTTTACATTATCGGAATTAAATTTTAATAGCCATTTATCACTTCAGTCTAAATTTGTCGAGGTCACTTTTTTATGAGTTCGCAGTTTCTCTAGTATATGCTTACCGCCTAATTGGTGTCGTCGGGCAAATTTCGATATTTTAGATACAAGTCCCCCAGCCAGATCGTTGATATATATCAGAAAAAGAGTGGGACCCAAGACCGAGCCCTGAGGCACCCCACTAGTAACATCTAAACCAAATCAGATGTTTCCACATTTAATTACTACCCGTGTTTACGATTTGAAAGCCAATCGGCAATCCATGAACATAGTTGTCTCCCAAGCCATGGCCCTTAGCTTGGTCAAAAGTCGCTTATGGGGAACTGATCAAAGGGCTTTCTGAAAATCAAGTATATTACATCCGGTTTGAATAAATTACATTAAAAAATCCAGTAGGTTTGTTAAGAGGATCTCCTATTTCAAAAATCCATGCTGCGAGTTAATATTGGGGTTTATTTTCATCGAGAAAAGACACTTTTTTATCCCGCAATATTTTCTCAAATAGTTTAACAATCACAGACGTTAGACTAATTGGGCGATAATTACTTGCGAGGCTCTTACTCCCTTTCTTGAATATCGGGTTTTTAACATTAGCTAATCTCCACATACTAGGAACATTTTTGCCATTAGCGATTTATTTAGGGTAATCTTAGTGGAAGCGAAAGTTGACTGTGACATTTGCGAAGTAATCGCGGCGAAATTTCGTCCACCCCACGGATTTTGCTGGGTCAAGTTCTGCAATACTTTGATATTTCGTCTACTGTTATCTCTCCTATTTTCCCAAACTATCACTTTCGAGTCCGCATACATGTTTACTGGTTCTGGTAATGGAGCTTCGCCCTTTTTTAATAAATACCGCATTAAAGTAAGCTTGAGTACGACTGGGCCCTGCTCTTATTATCATTTACCAAAAGTTATTTTTGTCTTTCAGTGGCCCAATACTAGTTTTTACGTTTTCTTACTTCGAACGTATTGAAAGAACCTTTTTGGGTTGATTTGGATAGCTTTGCAATTTTTTCTTCATTCCCGCGCTTTTAGTCTTAATTAATCCCCTTTCAACGTCGTTTTACGTCATTGTTTCTCTATAATCGCCGTCCGCATTTGATGCTTGTAAACTTTATACGCTCGGCGGGTTTTTGCCAATGATTTGTTGAATCTCATTAGTCATCCAACTGGGTCTGGTTATGGGTTATTCAGACGTTTTCCTACCATGGGAACCTGTTTTTCAACCACCCATCAGAGTTTTTTTGTGAATAAATTACACATGTTTTCCGAAATTATTTCCGTTTAGTAGGTGAATCCAATCAACTTCGCTTAGACCCCCGCTGTCTTCGTGAAATCCGCTTATTATAATTTGGGAACTAATAACCGATTTCTGTGATGTTACATTGCAATTTATGCCGCATCTGATTAACCTGTGATGCGTTTGCTAGACGTTCACCTATATCGCAGTAATCAAACAGATCAAAGTCGGTAGTGAAACTAAATCTGGATAATATTTTCCCTTTTAGGCTCACGGACCACCTGTTTAAATATACTTCGTTTACCATATCAAGCAATCGCATACCTTCTCTATCAGAGATTATTATTCCAGTTTTTTACGAGGTAGGTTAAAATCTCCACATATAAATTTTATCGTTATTATTGTTGACAAATGACTTTATCTCGTCATAGAGGAGGCAATCTACTTCCGCATTAGATTTGGGGAGGACGTATATTGTCCCAATAGTTAGGAATTTTCCCTTTAGCTTAATCTTTGCGTAGACTGAGCCATAATGATCTGATATACTTTATCGATTTCGATTGCTTGCAAATTATCTTTGATGTAAAAATGACACCCACCGCTTTATGCGTGCGACAATTTAGGAATGTCTTATAGCCCGGAATTGCTATTTTAGCTAATAAGTGTTTATCTTTTGTGTTGAACCAACTTCAGTGATACTAACGATATCTGGCGTTTCGGCAACAACGTATTGCTAATAATTCGTTACGCTTTAAAATAATGCTTCTGGCATTTGTGTAGAGTAATTTAAGTTCCTTATAGTTTTGGTAACTTGCGTGAGGGTTACAGGCAGGGTGTATAGGTCCCCCTGTAACAGGGCGCTTGATTACGTTACTTTGATTAGTATTTTTGGACGAAACGGAACGTGACCCAGCGTGCTGTGGGGTAAAAAAGGGGTTAAGGTGATGCTGCTACCGCCGTCCGCTCGTCGTTTTTTGATCTGTAAAAAGAAACTTTATCATTTAGCAGACGTCCTAATCTTGCGTGGCCAACGGGGCTGAGGTGGAGTCCGTCATCCCCAAAAGCAGGGAGGAATCTCAACCAGGATGGGGGTCCTCGTAGAAATTATCCAGAAGTTGCTACAGTACTACTTTCCTGTGCACAAAGAGGACCTTAGCCGGTATTTGCGCGAACTGCTTTGTCGTGGAGGAGGAGGAGGAGGAGGCAGGAGGAGGAGGAGGAGGAGGAGGGAGAGAGGGGAAGGAGGAGCGGGTACAAGAGTAGTAAGATGACATGGAACAATTAAATACAGAGAAAAGTACTGCTGGGGAGGGGGGACAAAAGGAGGACTACAAAAAAAAAGGAAGGAGGAAAGAAAGGAAAGGAGAAGTAATAAAGAAGGGACGGGAGATGAGGAAGGAAGGATACAAAATATAGTTATATATATATATATAGATATATATATATATATATATAATATATATATATATATATAGATATATATATATATATATATAATATATATATAGATAATATATATATATATAGTTACGAGCGAGACAGTGAGGTGTCTAGAGGAATGCGTAGCGAGACTGAAACGACCTGAAACCATAACAAAAAGGTGATGGAAAGAAGTAGCTAAACAATAACAATTTAATTAATATCTAATAAATCACTCTGTAGCAAGGGAGTAAGATGATCTTGCTTTTTTTTTTTTGAAGCAAAAGAGAGGGACTAAAGAAAATGCTTATATAACTTACAAATGACCAAATACTGTTACATAACACAAGATAATTAACCCTAGAGAAAAACACAAAAAGAATAAAGATAAGTTTCACCACCAGGTAGTAAAGGCAATAATAATAATGTGAGTTGACTTGAAGTAGAGTCCCAGTTGCTAATGGTGACTGGGTACTTACTTAAAGGCACAAGAAGGTTGTGACTGCTATGTTCTCGAGAGAGTAGTAACGCTTCAGCTAATATTACGAGACTGACTAACAAAAGAAAACGAGGTTTATAAATGCCCTCGTATCCTGGAGGCTGCTTCAATCAGCTTGAGTCGAGAACAAAACCCGGTGAGATCAGGAGTAGTTACGGTGCCTTACTTGTGTTGATGAGAAGGTAGTTAGTGGTACTCCAGGCAGTGTGGGTGTGTCGTGTGGGGTGTGTGGTGTGTGTGTGTGTGTGGGTGTGTGTGTGGCTGGTGTGTGTGTGTGTGTGTGTGTGTGTGTGGTAGGCTCGGATGTGGTTCACACAGGTATGAGGTAAGCGAAGCTTATGAACCTCCCCCCATAAGAAGACGCCACTGGGAAGAGTGAGTCGTTAGGAGTTTGAACTGGTCAACGGTGAGCCTCTAGGTGCGACGAGAGAGCGTCTGCAATGATTGTTGTCCTGGTGCCTTGAGTGGATGAGGTCAGGTGTAAGGTTGGCGGAAGATGAGACCATCGGAGATGGCGTTGATTGTAAATTTGGCCACGATTTAGGAAGGACAGAGGGTTGTGATCAGTGTAGACTTTTAAAGGATCTTGACTTGGCTGGAGATAACACTGAAATTTTTGTACCGCTGAGACGATTCGCCAGGAGTTCTTTTCGCTGGTGCGGTACCCGCTATTGGTGGATGCTTGGGAGTGGTTATGCAAGGGAGTGAAGAATGCCATCCACCTCTTGTAAGAGTTACAGCTCCTAAGGCGGTGCTCGTGGCATCTGTTTGCAGAGCAAAGGGTTTGGCGAAGTCGGGTGAGCGATGAGCAAGGGACCTGGGACAGGAAGTTCTAAGTTGAGTTGAGGCGGCTTGGAAGAACGTCCGTCCAGTTGGAGGTCACAGCCCCACAGTGAGCCGGGGAGAGCGGACGGTAGCAGCGCCGAAGTTGGGACAGAATCTCCGGTAGTAACAGCCATAATCAGAAGCGCCGTAGGGCCCTCGTAGTAGTAGGGGCAGGGTACTCCAAGATGGCGGAGATGTTGGCCAAACTGGGTCGTATTGGCCTTGTCCCACTCGGTCCCAGGTATGTCAACGTGGCTCGGCTGAAGGTGGTCTTGCCAGTGATTGCCAGTTGTTGCTTCCCTGCAGCTGGTCAACACTTCCCTGGAGTTTTTTAGAAGGGCACTGCTCCCAATGCTCTGTAAATATCAGAATGTCGTCTAATTATACAGAAAACTCCAGCCAGATCCGGTAATAAGTAGTCATGTGCCCTTTGGAAGGTAGAAGGGGCATTCATCATCCCAAAGGCCATGACTCTGTATTGGAAAAAGACCAAAGGGTGTGATGAAGGCTGAGATTTGTTGGGCCTTTTTCAGTAAGGGTATTGGTAGTATCCCTTCAGTAAGTCAATTTTTGTTATTATAATAGTCTGTCCAACCTTGTGATGCGATCATTATATTCTTGGTAAGGGGAGGCGTCCGGAAACCGTCCACAGCGTAACTTGCGGTATAGTCCGTGCAGAGGCGCAGTTGTCCATCCTCCTGGGGAAGAGAAGACATGGTGACGCCACGGAGACTGACTGGGAATAGCCAGTCCCTCGCGGAGTAGATACTTCCAAACCTCTTTGCATCATCTGGTCACATTTCCGAGGATGTAGTCGGGGGGCGGTAGGGTGGGGTGACGAAGAGGTAAGTTCCTGGGAGAAGCTCGACATCGTGGAAGGTAATGATACATAAGTTAGGATGATCGCCAAGGCATCTTTATTGTTTTAACATAATGGCGGTGTTTATGTCTATCCTGGAGAGGAAGATAGATAGGTGGGTTAGGTAATCTCTGAGATTACCAAGGTATGGTTGAGTTTTTTTCACATTGTTACCTGTTTACAGGTGGGAGGTATTTTCAGGTACATAAATGGTGCAAAACTGGCATTTGATTTGAATCAGTATTTTAATTGTATTCAGGTGCAAGGTTTGGTATACTCTTGGTATAATTTCAGTAGATAATGCTGAATTAGCTGAGTGCTTTCTACGGCTGGGTCGGAGTGTTGCTCTCCAACGCACCTTGTGATGGAGTATGGTATGCCGTAGATAGAGTCTGGTTGATTCCAAGCTCGCCAGAAAACTGCTGCAAAGAGGACCGCTCGTGAATTTGTGCCGCGGTCACTTTGAAATTTCCCTAGGTATGCCAAAGGTCAGTGAACAGTTGAGTGAGTTTGACACATTGTGTTTAGCTGTAAGGTTTTTAAGTGGGAAAGGCCTCAGGATCGGGTGGTGGGACACATAATAGTGAGGATGTATTGGTTCCCTCTCCTAGTTTGGGCAATGGGCCAACAGAGTCAATGATTGATCCTTTTGAAAAGGTTCCTCAGGACACTGGATAGGTTGGAGTGGGATACGAGTGTAATATTTGGTGAGTTTTCCCATAATCTCGGCAAGTTGTGACATGAATTTATCATTGAAGTTATGTCTTTTTTAACCGCCAGTAAAAAATCATTGAGTTATTTTTCAACAAGTTTTCTTAATTCCTAGTGACCGGCTGTTCCACATGAGCGATCTCCAATGAGTAGGCCTCTCAAGTGATTGGCAATACAATTTGGTGAACTTCAGCACAAAGTCGGCATCATCAGAAAGTTTATGCAGTTTGGACTAGCCTAAGAACTTCTGTCTGGTAATAGAAAGAAGGGGAATGAGTGAATCTGATCTTTAGGAATGGTTCTGGCATGGTACGACACAGAAGTAGAATCGTATCGTTGAGCCTCAGAATTAGTGTTCAGAGAATACCTGCCAAAAGACTTACGTTAGGCGTCCTATGAGGAGAGTGGTAGGTTGACAAGGGCTGAGGGGTATATTGAGCAGTTGTTGGACTGTGCACGGGTAACGCACAGTTAGAAAAAGATTTGGCTGCTCCTTTTCCATGTGAGCTGTGGGGTTTGTAGGGTAATGTGAGTTATTAGTGGGACAAGGTGTGGACAGGACTAACTCACCAGCCAGATCGTTATCTAACAGGAAGTTAGATGAGAATGGGTAACGATTGGTCCTCAAGAACAGCAATGGTTACTACTCCCTCTAACAAGCGGACAATCAATGTACACCCTAGCCAGAGGTAGGGGAAAGCTGTGAAAATCCTTGAGGTACTCCTTCTCCCTGTATACTTCCGTTCTACTCCGGAAGGCAGATTTTAAGAGGATTGATTAGGGCAGAAAGCAGTTATCCCGAAAATCTGAGAGGGCGCTCCTCAGAGTCAGAGTCGAGGGACGGGACAGTACCTGTGGACCGAATGGTGTGAAAGGATCAGTAACAAAAAGGAGTGGAATTATGGTGTCACCGAAGCAACTGGTTTAGAAAATGTGCCCATTTGAGCACTTACACATAGGGTCAGGACAGTTTTTATGAGGTGGCCAGTTTCTTAACAGAAAATAGCAGAACACACTGGCTTGGAATCACTATCTAACAGACTTAACCATCCTTTTCAGAACTTGCACCTGAACTTACAATGGACTGAGCCCTCTTCTCCTCCCGAAGCGATACAGGGGGCGATGTATAAGGAAAAGACAATCTGCTATTTTAGCAGCTTTGAGTGATTTGTTCATCCTTGTCTGTAATGTGCAACATTATTGAGTAGGATATTTACGTTAAATTCCTCCAGTGCTACGAGATTACCCAAGATCGTCATAAGTGGTGATGAGGCAGACTTGAGCCAGTTTTAAGCTCTGGAAATTCTCTGAGGCAAATTCTAGGTAAGTTTGACCCGTATTTTGTTCATGTTGCGGAAGTTTTGTCGGTATCTTTCGTGGTGACCGAGTATAGCTGTAAAGTATAGCATCTTAACTACATCATATCGGCATTATCCTGCACACTGTCCTAGAAAAGATAAGCCTTTCCCATTAAAGTTTTGGCTTGACAAGGCCAGGTCCAATCCTCTTTAGGTTACTTGAAAATGCGTGGCAGAGGATTCGAACTCTCTAAAGAAAGCTTTCAGGATCGTAATCAGAGAAACTGAGGGTAAAAGAGGCAAAAATTTGTTATTGTAATTCATTGAGTTGAGGGCGTGACCTTATTCTGCAGATCGAGGACTTTAACTGATGTCTTATAATTTCTTTTTCTGCTCTTTTCACGCTCTTTTTCTTCTTCTTTCACGCCTTTTTCTTCTCTTTTCACGCTTTGATTGTAAAAAATGGTATTCGCGTTCGAGGAACTTTTTCTTCTCTTTCACTCTCTTTTCGCTCTTTCATAGTCTAAATTCATTTGTAATCAGACTGCATTTCACTTGTCTCCACTTCTAGGAGAAGTACTGTGGTCTGAAGAACCTCTAGAAGAGGGTGGTTCTGACTGAGGGTAAGTTATTGGTTTTCACCTAGATGAGTTAATATAGTGTCATTAAGTGTTCCTTTTTAGTTTAATCGAGTGAACTGGATGCTAAAGGTTAGCGGCCAATATACTTGAGTTGATCTTTAGTAACTCTTGCAGCTTTTAAAGTTCTTCAGGAGACGGATTACCGACAATAACTCTCGCATTTTCAAACACCATGATAATGGTAAAACAAAATTAGAACCACAATAGGGTTAGAAGGAGAGATGCCAAGGGCGTATCAGGAAAAATCACTCGAGCTATTAATGAACTACCCTGACATGAGATTTGATAGGTGGCTGACCCCTGGAATTATCACTCAATTCGAAGGATATAACTAGCTAGTGGAGCAGTACCAGAGATGCAGTACCCACAATACGCACACAAGATCTGCATAAGTACTCAAAATGTTTGAGTTTTGAAATGGTAATTAATAATCGAGTGATCGTTAACTAGATTTGGACATCGCTGGTTCCGTTGAGAAAAGATGAGTCAGTATAAGCTTAGCGGGGAGGAAGGTCCTACTTGGAAAAATATCAAAACAGAGCAAAAGGTAATTTAAGCAGTGTGACGAACTGGAAAATGCTCTACAACCAGCCTTCGTGTAGTGGTTTTAAAGGCACAGCTAGCCACACGCTCAATCATGTAGCACACGTAAAAGTAACAACCCACAAACATAGACACAGTGAACTCTCACACAAAGAAAATACCTGTGGGTGAAACCACAGAAAAATATGAATATCACTGAAGGAGATAAAGAAATAAACAATCGTAAAGGTTATTACAATCCCGGACAGGCCCCAATGTTACGAGCGAGACATGACGTTGTCTAGAGGAATGAGTAGCGAGACTGAAACGCCCGAAACCATAACAAAAAGGGATGGAACAGAAGTAGATAACATAAACAATTTAAAATATCTAATAAATCACCGATTGTAAGCACGGAGTAAGATGATCTGCTTTTGAAGCACCACAGAGATGACTAAAGAAAATGCTATATAATCTAAATGACCAATATGTACATAAACACAAGATAATTAAACCCTAGAGAAAAACACAAAAAAAGAATAATAAGATAAGTGTCACCACCAGGTAGTAAAGCAATAATAATAATGGAGTTGACTTGAGTAGAGTCACAGTGCTAATGTGATGGGGGGTACTACGTAAAGGCACAAGAATGGGTTACTGCTATGTTCCTCGAGAGATTAGTAACGCTCACTATAACAGATGACTGACTAAACAAAAGGAAAACGAGGTTTAAAATGCCCTCGTATTTGACTGGGGCTGCTTCACTCAGCTTGAGTCGAGAACAAACCGTGGAGATCCGAGTTAGTTCCGGTGCCTTCTTCGTGTTGATTGAGGAGCGGTAGTAGTGGTTACTCCAGGGCAGTGTGTGTGTGTGTGTGTGTGTGTGTGTGTTGTGGGTGTGTGTGTGTCGGTGTGTGTGTGTGTCGTGTGTGTGTGTGTCACACAGGCTGAGGATATAGGCGAAGCTTATGATAATATATATATATATATATATATATCATATACCTATATATATATTATATATATATATCTATAATATATATACCATATATATTATATATATAATATATATATATATATAGATATGATATATAATATAGATATTATATATATATATATATATATATATGTAATATATATAAATATATAGATATATATATATTATATATCTATATATATATTATATATATATATATATATATATGCTCTAATGAGTGATGATGATGTAGAATTTTATGGATAGGGAAAAAAAAGGTTGAATTGAAAGAGGAGCGGATGTAACTTCAGAATAGATTTGAGTGTTTGTAATGAGAAAGAAAATAAGGAAAATATGAAAGGAAGATCGTAGAGGGAAAGGAAGTTAGATATGTATGTTTCAGTTAATTTGTGGCAAATGTTAGAAATTATGTTGTTACATAACGTCACCTGAGAGCACAGCACACAGATCACAGAGGCTCACAGACGTGAGAAAAGCAACCACTAGTGAGAACACTCAATTTATGTCAAACAACACCCAAAAAACACACGCTTCAAAAATGCTTAACAAACATTATCCAAACAACGGACACAACACAGTCAAAACGATATGCTTTACCCCACGACCCCAAGAAAAAAAATTGGCGCTCAGTTCCTTTTTTCCCGCGGCAGAAAAAAGGCTTCCCCCTTCAGGAAGAGCCATTGATCTTCATGAAGCAGGGATGATCGAGGCCGGCTTGTTACGCAGTGTATTGACGACTGCTGGTTGGGGACAAAGGCCATGAAGGCACGTGACAGTTGGCAAAACGACCGACCAGCGACAAGGACTGGGCCAGGAACCTCCAGCAGGGTGAGTGAACCAAACATTGCACTGAGTTTAGCTGTTATTTTCTTAACTTGTACTTGTGGGTTAGACGGGATCTCTCATCTCTCTCTCTCTCTCTCTCTCTCTCTATCTCTCTCTCTCTCTCTCTCTCTCTCTCTCTCTCTCTCTCTCTCCTCTCTCTCTCGCTCTCTCTCTCTCTCTCTCTCTCTCTCTCTCTCTCTCTCCTCTTCTCTCTCTTCTCTCTCTCTCTCTCTCTCTCTCCCCACCCCCCACCCCATACAGACGATAAGGGTGAGAGGGTAGTACTCAGATCATGTTCTCAGAGCATCTCTCTCCTGTGATCCTTTGGCTTCTTGCATCGCCTGACGGGACTTCTCGGTACCCCGGAAGTTTGCCTACAGACAGTTTGCCTACCGGCCAATTGCCTACGGACAATTTGCATACGGACAGTTTGCCTACAGATATTTTGCTACACGAAATTTTTGCCTACCGGACAATATGCCTACGGACACTTTGCCTACGACACCTTTGGGACTACGGACATTTGCCTACGGACACTTGCCTACGTACATTTGCCTACGGACACTTTGCCTACGGATACCTTTGCCTCAGTGTTCCACAGGAAAATTTTTCTTTACGTTGGACAGTTATATTGATAACTCCTACGTAGATATCAGTATAGTCGCCAGCTTGCAATCAATGTCGCCAGGCGCCAACTAGTACGAATTATAGCATCACTAATGATGTGTATGTGCCAATGAAGATGTACACAGCAGTTTATACATGACTGTATACTCTCACCATGTTTCAGCGTTGTTTTTATGCTGTTAAAGGCGGAGATCACTATGGCTCTGAGGCATTTCCTAAAAAAAAACAAACAAGGAAAAAACAAGAAAAAGAAACAAGTATCTGCAAGTATATACGTTGTTTTTTTTTTCAACATTTCACTACCGTTTTATTATTCTTAGTATCCTTTCAGTCAAGTCGCCAGCGCTGTAAGGACTTGCCCCCTGGCAGTTGTGGCGACTAGGCGTTAAGCCCAAATGCAGGGATTAAAAGTGAGGTCGCATCAGAGGTCACTATAATATTTACCATTAACTTATTTCGAACAAGGTCTCTTACACGATGGAAAAAAAAAGAATCAAATATATATTTCTTCCTATTTAGGCGGGGAATTTGCGTTTTGGGGGGAGGGGGAAACGTGGGGGGATGGATTATGAGATTGGAACTTATGGCCAAAAAAACTGCCCCATTTAGGTATGGTTGTGGTGAGGCCGGGCCATGTAATCTTCGGTATTTCGGCTAATCTCTTGTGTGGACCTTCATGAAAGTGAGAAGTAAGGATTAGTGGAGGGTAGAGCATGTGGACATGGGAGGGATGGGAGTAGGAGGGGGCGGGTGGGGGAGTGAGGAGATGAGTCAGGGGGGTATGGAGACGGTCCCAGACAAAACCACCCTAGGACAAAACACCCGTCGGAAAATAAAACCTAGGACAAGAAACCCCTTGGACCAAAAAACCCCTAGCTAAAGTGGCGAAATAGACAAAACCCCTCAGTTTGATACCATTAAAATTTCATTGAGCAATTATTTACTCAGTAATCATGAAATATATTATAATTCTTTCTTTTGTTTGTCACTCCACATGATCATTGATTTTGTCCTACATGAGGTACCGTAAAATCCCCGCGCCACCATGTACCGTGGATAACCACTTAACAGTTGCACGATACAACGTTTCTCTTTTATCTTACAGGAGTCTGGTGGCGTAATACTTACATTTCTAAATCCATGATTTCAGGAAAGTCAGAAGGGGCTATCTAGAGAGTCTGCATTTTCTGTCTTCATCGGTTTCAGAGTATGGCTATAAACGAACAAATTACAAAAATATATCAACCAAGTGGCGACGTTGATAATGGGCTACACTAAGGTCGCATCTTAGTGTTTATGTTCTGAGTGTCCTCCGCCGTCGTCGTTCGCCCCGAAAAAAAAACCCGAGTAGTGTAATGAAAACCGTTATAAACTGCAGATACAAAGCATAAAACAACGCTTGAAACAGGGTAGGTTAGATTATACAACACATGATATAAAACTAGTGTGTATCATATTCAGTGGTACATATACAAAACCCAAGGGGGTAGTGATGGCTATAATTCGTAATATTTGGCGCCTGGCGAATTTTATTGCAGTGGCTGACTAAATTAAGTGATATCTGAACCCAACCTCTAACCTACCTAAACTAGTCTCATTAACCGAACTTATACGTTTCTGGATGAAATAACGTAGATTATACGTTATATAGAGTTATATGCACTCACTTTTTCTTTTAATCAACGTTCACACAAACACACACACCACACAAAGGCGTAACAGCAGGGGCGTTTTCGTTTCTATAAATACTACCGCCAGGACATTACAGGTAGAGGGGAGCAGTGAGGTCAGGATAAGGTTCCCAGGTGACCGTGTTATCCCCTTGCCACTCTGGCCATGACTTACTAGGAGAGCAGTAGTCGCCTCACCTTACGAATTTTACTTATACTGTTTTACAGTATGTGTGTTTTAATTACTATTTCTGTAAAATTTAATGCCATAGCGACTATTTCATGCCATATTATTTATTAAATCATTTAGCAGGTAATATTACCAGGAAGTACAAGATAAATTAAAGAACACAATTTTAAAACACACACACATGACACACACACACACACACAACACACACACACACACACACACACACACACACACCACAACACTCCATGGTGTAAAGGATAGCCACTCGGTTCACAAACCGAGAAAGGGTCCCGGGTTCGATCCCCGGGCGGAAGCGGGAAACAGATGGGTTGTTTCCTTAAAACCCGAGCCCCTGTCCACCCAGCAGTGATGGGTACGGGGTGGTTACCGGGGTTGTGACCGGCCCTCTCCGCGGGTGCTGGCTTCGGCCAACACTAAGCATAAGGTGAATGATAAAAAGTTGATATGGAGACGGGGCCACACGAGCATTGCTCTGGTCTGTAAATACAACTAGATGAATGAATACACACACACACACACAACACATACACAGAACAAGGAATATACGAACGATCAAATAGACTAGTGTATAGCCAAAGCAGGAATTTATTCGTGTAAGATAGAAATAATGAAGTAAAATAATCATATATATAATATAGGAGATAATATCAATAATGATAAGAATAAATAACAATAAAACATACTTCAAATAATGATAATTTTTATGATAGAGATATATGATAATACAAAGATTGATGATAATGATAAGGATGAAAATAATAGCATTGATATTAGCAATCAACGATTTGCACCTTACCACAGGCCATTACCAATATTTTGACTGCTACAACTAATGATAGTATAATGATGGCAATAAAAATGACACTACGACTACTATTACAACTACTATTACCCATACTGCTACTACTACTACTGTACTACTATTACTACATTACTTTCATTACTTGCATTTACTTATTTATCACAACATTACAATCATTAGAACTTCGTAATGCGATAGCGTGGTGGCAGATCAGACAGATGAAGTAACTTTAAAATATGTACATTCTTGTTTTTGGAAAATAAAAGTAAGGTTATAGCCAAAAATATTCGTAAACAGTGAGCGCAAGGTGTGACAATCCCGGTGTGTGTGTGTGTGTGTGTATGTGTGTGTGTGTGTGTGTTGTGTGTGTGTGTCTGTGTGTGTGTGGGTGTGTGTACGTGTGTGTGTGTGTCATTCACCATGGTCTTGTCCACGCGCGCTGGCTCGCGATCGCCAGTTTCACCCTCTCATGCGAGCTTGGGCTCATTATTACCGATTTAAGGAATGCTGGACCTACAAACCACACACCCCCATCCCCTTGCCAAGGGGGACAGTAGCCGACCGAATTTGTTCCAATTATATAGATCCCGGGAGCAAGGGGATTTCTAACCGCCTACCCACAGAGTGAGAGACCAGAACGTTATAAACCTTAACCTCGCGCTGGGTGTGTGTGTGTATGTATGTGTGTCTGTGTGTGTGTGTGTGTTATGTGTGTGTGTGTGTGTGTGTGGTAGTGTGTGTGTGTGTTGTTGTGTGTGTGTGTGTGTAGTGTGTGTGTCTGTGTGTGTGTGTGTGTGGATTCATCTAAGTATGTATTCATCTGTTGTATTCATAGTTGTTATCATCTAGTTGGATTTTAACAGGGCCTGAGCAAGGTTCGTATAGCCCCGTCTCATATCAACATTTGTATCATTCATCCTTAGTGCCTTGTGTTGGGCCGAAGCCAAGCACCCCGGAGAGCTGGGTCACAAACCCCCAGCTAACACCCGTAACCCATTCACTGCTGGGTTGACAGGGGCTTGGATTTTAAGGAAACAGCCCATCTGTTTCCGCTCCGCCGGGGATCGAACCCCGGGAACTTCTCGGGTTGTGAAACGAGCGTGTGCTCCCTACACACGATACTCTGACACACACACACGGTTGTGTGTGTGTATGTGCGTGTGTGTGTGTGTGTGTGTGTGTGGGCGTATGTTGTGGTTTGTGGTGTAGCAATACTATTGTTTGTAAATACTATAATTAAAGTATTTAAAATTTGCAGTCTGTATATTCCTCATTGATAGTGATAGTGTCAGAGAGAGAGAGAGAGAAGAGAGGAGAACGGGAGGAGAGGAGAGAGCGAGAGAGGAGATGAGAGAGAGAGAGAGAGATGGAGAGAGAGAGAGAGAGGAGACGAGAGAGAGAGAGAGGAGAGAGAGAGAGAGAGAGTGACGAGAGAGAGAGAGGAGACGGAGAGAGAGAGAGGAGAGGAGAGAGGAGAGAGATAAGAGAAGAGAGAACTGAGAGAGATGAGAGAGAGACGAGAAGAGAGAGAGAAGGGGAAGAGGAAGAGTGGCCCCGTGGTAATAAAAACATCCCAGGGTAAGGAGGAGGAAATGCATGGTCCAGACTTGGTTGTAAAGAAGGAGGATGACGAGTCAAGAGAAATTATGAACGATGATTTATTGGAAAATACGAAAAGGAAATGGAAGGAGATGACCCGAGCCCCAAGTTGAAAAACGAACTCTCTTGAGTGACGGTGTACAGGTGTAGGTCTAACGGCCTTCGTGTAGCTTCTCTGCACACCCACACAGACACGCAACCACACGCAACCTACAAAACACAAACTACACGCACACACATGCACAGGCATATGCAACCACACACACAAACACCACGCAAGCACCACGCAAACACAAACACACCTGCACGCACACACACACACACAAGCACACGCAACACACACACACGCAGCACACCAAACACAACCACACCTGCACGCAGACACACACACACACCACCAAACACACGCAACACACACACACACGCAAGCCACACGACAACACAAACACACCTGCACGCAATACGTACACGTAAGCACACGCAAACACACACACACAGCACGCACACGCAACACAAACACACCTGCACGCATTACGGCCACTAAGCACACGCAAACACACACACACACACGCAAGCACACGCAAACACAAACACCACATGGCACGCACACACACACGGCAAGCAACAAGACAAACACACATACGCAAGCACACGCAACACAAACACACCTGCACGCACACACACACGCAAAGCACACCGCAACACACACATATGCAAGCACAGGCAACACAAACACACCTGCACGCACACACACGCAAGCACATGCACTCCTCTTTCTGAAAGATTCATGACCTTGAAAAAACTGTCGGCTTATCGAGAGAGAGAGAGTGAGTAAAGAGAGAGAGAGAGAGAAGAGAGAGAGAGAGAGAGAGAAAGAATGAGAGGAAGAGAGAGAGAGAGAGAGAGAGAGTGAGAGAGAAGAGAGAGAGAGAGAGGAGAGAGAGAGAAGAGAGAGAGAGAGAGGGAGAGAGATGAGAGAGAGAGAGAGAGAGAAGGAGATGAGAGAGGAGAGGACGAGAAGAGAGAGGGAGAGAGAGAGAGAAGGACGGAGAGAGAAAGACGAAGAGAGAACGAGAAAAAAAAAACGAGAAGAGAGCGAGAAGGACGGGGAGCGATAGAGGAGCGAAAAATAGAGAAGGAGCGAGAGAGAAGAGAGAGAGAGAGCAGGAGAGAGAGAGAGAGAGACGAGAGAGTAGAGGAGAGAGAGAGGAGGAGATCGAAGAGAGGAGAGAGAGAGAGAGAGAGAGAGAGGGAGAGAGAGAGAGAGAGAGAGAGAATGTTGACGACGGAGGAGAGGAGGGAGACGAGAGAGAGAGAGAGAGAAGAGAAGAGAGAGAGGCGTGAGATGAGAGATGAGAGAGAGAGCAAGGGAGTGTGTATCATCAACGGACTGTGATGAAGAGAGTGTGTATCATGATTGTGATGAGAGAGAGACTGCTGATCATCTTCAATGGCAACATACCATAGAGTGATGCTATAAATTCGTAATATTTGGCGTCCTGCGACATATTGCAGCTGGCGACTATATGTTTACTACGGTAGGCTTAGCACTTATAACTGTCACAATGTAAAGAAATTTTTTACTGTGGAAATGGAAACACTTGAGGCAACGTGTCCGTAGGCAAAGTGTCCGTAGGCAAAGTGTCCGAGGGCAAATTGTCGTATGCAAATTGTCCGTAGGGACCCAAAGGTGTCCGAGGCACAAAGTGCCGTAGGCAAATTGTCGTAGGCAAAATATCGGTAGGCAACTGTCCGTAGAAACTGTCCTGTAAGCAAATGTCCGTAGGAAAATTGTCCGTAGGCAAAACACTGTCCGTGTAGGCAAACGTCCGGCCACGGGACTTCTCACAGAGGTAGTCGTTTACTCATACGTCAGAGGGGGGAAAGGGCAGGCCCCAGGCATGAGGGCTAAACCATGACAAAATGAATGGCGACTAGGGCCACACGAGGCGAAGAAAGGATAAAATGTGCATTAAAAGAAAGAGCGATCCATACACAAAAGGAAAAATTATGAACTGTTTTTAGCCTCTTCTTTCCCTCAAATAGGGTGACACCTATTTTTCGACTTTCGAAAATAAAAAAAGCATTTGATTTTCTGGTTTGTATATATCGGGTCTTTGGGGCGGAAAAAGGCTTTCGTTTTCACCTTAGGTAAAGGAATTTTTGAGGGTCTTACCCTAAGCATTTTGTCCGCTATCCGAAAATCGTATTGGGTCACTCTTTAGGGGAAATTTTTTCGCGAAATTTGAAATTTGAAATTTGGCAAAAAAATTGGGCAATTAAAAATTGCAAAATGAAAACCCAGACGTCGTAGAGACCTCTTTTTGGACTCAAATGAGCTTTTTAAGAGGAAAAAAATGTTAAATGTCCCCGGGGTTGTATCTGTTCGGATTCCTGATCTAAAGGGAAAAATTAGAGAAAGGGAAAAAGTTTGGGAAAAAATAAAAAGGAAAAATTTTGGGCCCTTTAAACCTAGTTTTTAAATATTAAAACAAAAATTTTTTTTAGTAAAAAAGTAAAATAACAAACAATTGTTCTTAGGACCCTTTAATTAACAAATTTGGAAAGGGGGGGGGTAAAATTTTTGCGTAAACAGGTTTTTCAACTGAAAAATCTTAGGATAAACCCTCAAAATCTTCCTTCACCTAAGGTGAAGAAAAAAGCCTTTTTCCGCCCGAAGTACCCGAGTATTAATCCAGAACCAAATTTCAAACAACGAAAGGGTTCCTCCGCGTATTTTTTGGAAAAAAAAATTTAGAACCAAAAAAAAACCCCTTACTTGCGATAGCGACGTTCAAAATTTGAAAAAAATCGAATATCTGTCGTCTACGCCATCGCGCCTCATGCCCTCTTCCTCGTCGTTGATGCACATCCGGGGGAGAAATCGCAAAGCTCCGAACAAGGAGTCTGCGGCGTTGACAGGGCACGATTGGTCAGCAGTTGTCTTGCTCCGCACTGCATCCCATCCATGATACTTTGCGGGGCGGGGGGCGGGGGGAAAGGGGATGGGCGCCAGGTTTGGCCCGTACCCGTCTTGTCGGGTCGAGGTCACCAACCCTTCTTCACCCACCCCCCCAGACGAGGGCCTGTAGCTGGGCTCGATATGTCTGGGTGGTGGCTTTGACTGTCGGGGGGGCCAGTGCTGCTCCAACCTTTTTTCTTCTAAAATGCCGTCCACCTCGCCTGCGGCAGAGAGGGGGGATTCCGAAAATTTCCCTCCCCTCACGTCGGCACAGCACGTCGGGGCTCTCTTGGCGTCAGCGGACCGGGGGTTGGGGGTTTTCCCAAAACGTCGAGGGTTTTGCCTGGGGCCGTGGAAAAAGGATTGAATGTTTCCGGAAAGGGGAAGGGGGGCGAAACCGTCAGGCCGGGAAACGTGTCACACCCCGGTGGACCCCTTTTGGGAAAATAAAACTTAAAAGTGTTTCCCTCCTTTGGGGGTTCGGGGGAAGGGGGAAAGGGGCCTCGTGTCCAAAAAAAGGTTCCCCCACATTTTTTGTGGGCAGGAGAGAGTAATCCTTGGTGCTTTTGCTAAAAAGGCTTGGCTTTTCCCCCGCCTTGGGTTTTTGGGGAGGCGAGAAAAAAACCCCAAAATGGGGGGGAAATGGGGGGGGGGGGGGACAAAATTTTGCCAGGTCATTCCAGTTTGCCTCGTCGCTGCTTGGATGTCGATATTTTCCTCCCCCGGGCTCGCTGTTCCCCCTCGTTTGTCTTTGGGGGCGCGCCGATGTCGTCCTTAAAAGACAGGTAAAATCCCCGTACCCAAAACCCCCTTGGGCATCTCTCTGCAAAAGGACCCAAACCCAGGTCCTTAAAGTTTGCTGGGGCCGGGAAACGGGGTGCTGCTGAAGGATAGCCATCCCCTCAGGACCACCCGAGAGGATGAAGGGGTTTTCGAGGGCCCTGGAACCGCCGCGTTCATCTTCTCCAAACCTGAGAAGGGCACTTTTTGCGTGACCCCCCGGGTGGCCTGGTCGTCAAAGAGGGGAAGAGGGGAAAAGGGAGAGCTCTGTTGGGATGTGGTGCAAGGTCCAGACTGCTGTCAGTTGGAGGGCGAGCAGCAGGCCCGAGTGAATCCGAGGATCCCCTACAGTCCCTGCTTCCCTCCGATTGAAATTTTTTGGTTTCTTGCCCAGCGTTTTGAAGTATTGGTAGCTGACGAGCAGGACCTCCCCTGGCTTTGCTCGCGTCTTCCTTCCCCCTTCGTACTTAAGAGGTTCCTTGCCATCCCCGATTCTTGTCAGTGCTCCACCATCTTATCTGGGAAAAACCTTGCGGGGAAAAAACGGTGGGAGTTTGGGGTTTCCGCGGTGAAGGGTTATGCTGGCGAAGAAGACCCGCAACCCCTTTGGGCATCTCGTGTGTCTTTTTCGTGACCGCTTGGGGGGTCCTTTTGGGGGCTTTGAGCCGTACGAACTTCCGAATGATTTGGGTTGATTGCCAAAGTTTGTCTGGATCAAGAAAAAATTGGGCCTCGTCGAGGGGTTTTTTTGTGATCCCAAAGCCCCCCGTCACCTTTCAAGCCGGTTCACCTGTTCCAGGGATGGGCGCAGCCAAGGGCGTGAAAGGTAAAAGACTTTCGGCGACCCGTGTTTCTCCCAAATAGTCCCCCGCTCTTTGGTTTTTGAGGGGGAGGTCCTGCATCATGGCCCGTAAAAAAAAAAAAAAATGTGGACTGTGGGCCCCTTACGAAATTCGCCTTTGAAGCCCACTTGGGCCGATACCCCACATCCCCCTTGGGCGTCCGGTCGAAGGACTACATCTCCCTAGTTGCACCGCAATGACACACGATTTCATTGCGAGCCTGGGGAAAGGAAAAAGTTCGATAAAAAATGAATTTTTTTATTTACGGGTTTTAGCAAATTTTAAAATTATAGCCAAAGAAATTTTTCATTATTTTCGAATTTCATTTCGTATGTCAAAAAAGACCATGGGGGGACAGTCAGAAAAATACATTTTCTATTAAAAGACGGTATGCCTTATAGAACGATACGCCAGAAAAATTTCATGACTTTTGATGTGAAATTTGGGGCCAAAAAATTTTTCCTTTTTTATTTTTTTTCCATTTTTTTCCACTTATCTTAATTTCTATTTATTTTATAATGCGAACATATAACCACGGGTAAAAAATAACATTTTATGCACTCTTAATAACTTCAATTTTTCCAAAACGGGTCTCTACGACGTTGGTTCCATTCTGCAATTTGTAATTGCCAATTTTTTTGCCCAAAATTGCCCCAAATTGCAAAATTTCCCCAAAAAATTACCCCTAACGAGTGACCCAAATACGATTTTTGGATTCGGGCACAAATGCTTAGGATAAACCCCCAAAAAAACTTCCTTCACCCAAGGAAGCGAATCGCCCTAAATGCCCTACTTTAAAACCCAAAAACATCACATACAAAATTTTTATCCCGACAAAAATTTACCGTGCCTATGCACTTGAATGTTAAAAACTTTTAAAGCATTAAACCCGCTTGGGGTCTTCCCGGCCTCAATTTTAACCAAATGCTTATTAAATTTACAGCACGTTATTTCTGCGATGGTGAAAAATTTGGAAAATTGTGGGTTTGGTAAAAGCAAAAATTTGGCAGACAATTTAAAAAAGGTGCTTGGAAAATATTTGGCTAAGGGCCTTCCAGATTCTTCGACGGAGTGCCTGCCATTTTACAAAAAGGCTGCCCAAAAAATCTTTTCGAATCTTTCCGCCCTAGCAATGGTGCTCTGGCATTCTTTTATGTTTCTCCTCTACTTTTTTTTTTTTCCTCTAGTTTTCTCTACTCCAGTGCATATTTTTTTTGGGTAAAAGATGTGTATTTTCACAAAATATTTGAAAGAAAACATTATTAATATTATTTGGAGCCAGAAGACTCACATGATGGCTTGTGAATTATGGCCTTGGATTCAGGAATGCAGGTTTTTGTTATACTGTGATTTTCATTAATATAGACTCCAGCTAATTTAATCACTTGCACATATTTGACCATATTCTTCTGTTTTCAGGGTTGTGACAATGGTCAAAGTTTACACAGATCCCATCAAGCGGAACAACCTCCATCTTTTCAGCCGCCCACCAGTCAGAGAGAAGTCAAGGAAACAGCTACAGATGTCATTCCTAAAAAACGACTGTTCGCTCTTCTCCAGGCTGTACATTGCCTCCCAGATACGCCATGGTGATTTGGACGAGTTCTTTCAGCACAAAAAACCAGGCCTGTCCACCGTCTCTGTCTTCAGATGGGTGGCCTGAGAACTGGAACCAAGTCTGACTTGATGCCCTCCCGGGAAAAACCCTTTGTTCCAGTAAAAGAGGATCTCTCCACCCCAGAGTACAGGTAAACATCCTGGATGGTGCTGCCATCATCAACATGCTGCGACAGGGACTGCAAAGACATTCCAAGGTTATGCCACTGATGTCTTCGTGCCGTATTTTCACAACCAGCTTAAGCATGTAGCCAGACTAGACTTTGTCTGGGATCTGTACAAGGCAGACACTTGAAGGCAGACAGTCGCAGCAAGAGAGGAAAGGGAGTTAGGAGACGAGTCGAGCCATCAAGTGCAGTTCCTGGAAAACTGGCAACAGTTTATCCGCATCAACGACAACAAGACGGAGCTGTTCTCCTTCCTGGCTTCTAACGTGGTAGACATTGACCCAACAAACATTCCTCACCACACAGGCACTGGCGTTTCTTTGCTCCAATTGCCAGGACGTGTCAGCTCTAGCGCCATGCACGCATGATGAGGCTGCACTCGTATCCTCCTGCACCTACAGGATACCGTACAACAGGGGTACAGCAAAGTGTAAATAAGCACAGTTGATACAGACGTGGTAGTCCTGGCCATAGCATCAGCCAATCGCCTCAACATCTTTGAACTGTGGATTCCCTTTTGGAACTGGGAAGAGCTTCAGGTAAATCGCTGCTCATGAGATCGCCACAGCTCTTGGTCCTGACCGATGTGGGGCCCTTTGCCGATGTTCCACGCCTTCATGGATGTGACCGGTGTCCTTTTTTGGGGCGGCAGGGGCAGAAGACTCCTTTGGGACACCTGGACCACCTATGGAGACGTCACACAGCATTCTGCGCCTTGGGTGCCATTTCCAGACCCACGTGCCATTGCGAGTGGATGCAACCACTGGAGCGATTTGTGGTCCTGCTGTACGATCGCACCAGCACAGAGGAGGGTGTGAACCAGGCAAGGAAACAGCTGTTCAGCAAGAAAGGCAGAGCTATTGATGGTCTGCCTCCTACACATGCTGCACTCATCCAACACACCAAGAAAGCTGTTTACCAGGCTGGTCACTGTTGGGCCCAAATGATGACCCCTGCTCCAGAGCTTCCGTCACCAAGTGAATGGGGCTGGAACAAGAGGCCTGGGCCAGAAGCCCAAAACATTAAAGACCTTTTTTTGGTCGTTAGTCCCAAAAACGGAACCCACAGCGCGGAAAATTTGTCGATTTCGTCGGTAACGTGCACACTGGCCAACGACTCTCAGACCGGTATTAACAAAGGTCGGAAGTCTCCAGGCATGCTCATTATTGCTTTGGGATGCTATGAAATATCTTTTTTATAGGTGAATGTAGACATATGATTGCATTGGGTGGATATTTTTCATATATAGAGTAAAGAGATGAAATACAAGCAAGGGACTCATCTACGTCTGGCAGGGCGGCCTTCGGCAGCAGCAGCGCAGCAGCATGAAACCCGTGAGGTGGATATCAACACCAACTTCACCAAAGGGGGGTAGATGTCTTTGGTAAAAATTTAGTAGGGGACGAGAACCCCTTCAGGAATCCTATGATCCCTGGTGATATCCTATGGTGCTAGCACAGGCGTTAAAAGCTGACTGTCTTCTTCAGGAAAACACAGGTGAGGCGGATAACTCGGGTTTTTACTCAAAACTGTTGAGTGTGGCGGCTGGAGCCGCCAGCTCCTCCGCACTGTAGGTTTGGCAGGATTAAACGTCTTATTACTCGTTATTAAACACTTAGTGATTATGGTGAGATGTTTATATACTTTCATTATCTAAAACAATGTAGCACCGTGTGTCACCTTTAAAAAAGTGGGGATTAAAGATGTTATGATGAGGTGACTGATGGTGGGGCAGAGTGACGGAGAGGCCATGCCGCGGGCCTCTCCATATCACAAATATTCACTATATCAACCCAACACACACCTTCTACCCCTAAAACACTAGCAACACAGGCTCCTTACTTATACATCCTACTATCTGATACATTAAACTCCTTAAAAAGCAAGCATTCCGAAAAAAAACAAGAATTAGTTGAGATTTACGGGAAAAGAAGGCGGGGAGAGGCAGTCTGGCATGCCATTTTTTGCCCGGAAATATGTCTCGCTGCTTGTGATTGGTCGAGAAGTTTTAAAAACTGCTGGTGACTGATGACGCGCTTGATGACGTCATTACTCGCCTTAGCCAGTCAGCGCTTCCGACGCGTTAACGACCGAAAAGGGGGGCTTTGTAGCTTTCGTCGTTAGGGAAAAAAAGTTCAGAGAGATGGCGTTGCTGGCCCCCAAATACTTTTGTTGCTGGGTTCCTGCCCTGGTCGTGGATGGAGTATAAACTGGATGACCCTACCAAAGCATCAGAAGCTTTCAGGGAACTCTTGCGATGGGCTGCAAGACGGCGCAGAGGACGCTGCAACTGCCAGAAGGCGGCTCTTCAGTGTACAGCTCTTTGTCAGTGCGGTGGACAGTGCTCTGAGTGACGGGGCTCACAGAGAACAGTTCATTACTGTTTGGACACAATTTCCCTCCTATTGACTTGCAATTAGACTATAATAAGCCC
>JACEEZ010020449.1:30000-33519 GCA_016584305.1 Chionoecetes opilio | reverse complement strand
TAAGGGGCCTTTTCCGGGGATAAAAACCCCCCTTTTAGCCCGGGGAAAATTTGGGCAAAAGGGAAAAACACTTCCGAAGGATCTTAAGACAGGCAATATGTCAAGGGGGGAGGAAAAGGGAGGAACAAGCCCTGCATAAACCAAGGGGAAATTTTTAAAAAGGTTTTGGGGGAAGAGTTTTAGTTTTAAAGTAGATGAACGCTGTGGACCCTTGGGTATTTTAAATAAAATTTTATATTAATATATTATTATATATATATAAATAAGGGTGGCCCAAAAATCTGGGGGAAAATTCAAATTGAATATTCTTGGGGCATGTTGATTAATTTGTTCTCTGACTAGAAATACTCCGGGCCCAAAATTTGCCACGGTTCAAAAAAATTTTAGGGCCCTCAAGAGAAGGGAAGTTGTTACATCCGGTGGGGTTGCTACATCCGGGGGGGAAAAAAAGCTTTCATGGGAAGAGGAGACGTCAGTTGGTTTTTCGGTTGCTGTGGGTGGGTGTTAAAGTACTCTTTTTTTTTTTTTTTTTTTTTATCTCTTTTTTTTTTTTTTTCTTCTTTTTGTTTCCCCCAGATGATGATATGGCGTGTTCTACAGGGAAAAAGCAGGAACGTTCCCTTTGATCAACCAGGGGAAAATTCACCGGCCCCCAAATTGCCCACTGGAGAAGAAGTCTGCGTCGGTTTACTCTTCTGAAACCCAAAAGAGCAACCAGGGGCTGTTGTCACTGACTCGTGGAAGTGTGGGTAAAAGCCAAATCCCAAAAATGGAGATCCTTTCCATCAAAGTCAAGTTGGAACCCGATGAAAAAAAGAAAACTAAAAATTTAAATGGGAGAGGTAGGGACCTCACAAAAAAGGAAGTCCATTTAAAGAACGAGCTCGTCGCCTCTTCGACTATCGCAAAAGGGATGCTTTGTCGCCCATAAAAACAAAGAACCAAAGCCTTCCAGGGATCAGCGAACGGGGGGAAAAAATGGCAAGGGGCGGAGTAGACCAAAGCTGGTGAGAAGGAAACGATGCGGATAAGAAGTTGGCGCGAAAAGGAGGGGCGGGGAAGAGAAGAGGGAAAAGGGGTGAGAATTTCGCGACGGTGGACCTTTCCGACTCTTCGTCCCGTCATCTGGACCATCGTCCCAAGAATTCCATTTTTTCGGGGGGAAAACATCATCCAGGTCGCACTCCCCCCAAGAAGGCTGAAGGTTACCCCGGGAAGTGGCCCTTTGCGCTGGCAGGACGAACCCTCAACCGGAAGGCGACCCCCCCCTCCAGGCTGTGGCTCCACTCGGTTTAACGCCTCTTCCCGAACCACTTCGTCGATCCAAAAGATGCCCGGACGGCGCTTGCAGGACATAAAGACCCCTTCCAAGAGTTCATAAATGCAGAAAGCCTCCCTATCGTTCCTGGGATGGTAAATTTTTTTCCCACTTACTGGAGAAGGAAAAGGGGAAATCTTGTGATCGTCTTCCAATAAATTTTTCCAGTCCGCCCTAAAAAAGGAAGCTGTTGGGAATGCCAAAAGCTCCCAGCGGAAGGGAGCAGCGATGGCTAAAAAAGGGTGGGGGAAGTTCTCGGCGAGGGGGGTATCAAGGAGAAGGGGGGTGGGTATGTCTTTCGACACGACAGCCGCAATACAGGAATTCATACCGGTTGCTGTCGTCTTCTGAAAAAAGTTTTGGGGGAACCCCCCTTCTCAACCTTGCCTCGCCACCAAGTCTCAAACTAACCCTGGCCGCTGCGTTAAGGAGTGTTGGGGTCATCCTTGGACCAAGATTCAGTTTTCAAGCGTTCCCGGGAACAGGGGCCCTAATCCCTCATGAAGTCCCAAAGCCCGAAAACGTCGTCACCCGGGGATCGATCTCGTTCCTCTGGAAGGAGGCTCGATGGGTGCGATGGAGAGAGGGATCCAGTCGAAGAAAGTCCGGAGGACTACCGCGAGTTGTGCAACCTGTCCCTCTTCTACTCCCCGGGAAACCTCCGTCAGCCGATAAAGAACCGGGGACCTTCCCCCACCCCGTTGGTGGAAAGGCAATCTACGTTCTAAAATTTCCGCTGTTCCGGTCCCCGTCAAATGACAACGCGGGAAGGCAAGGACTTGAAAGATCGCTCTTTTCGTGTTCTCCTCTATCGCGCGCTGGATGGAGGCGGGGCTGGCGACCGAAGCTGGTACAACGACCTAACCTGTGAAGGCCCTGCACCCATTCCAGGAATAAACGGAGCGATGGGGAAGACGACCCTCACCACATCCCCCCCCCGCCATCTCTGTACCTCGGCGCCGATCTCGTGGGCTGTCTCTTTTCTCGAGAGGATCAGCATGGGGGAAAAGAAGATTGTGAAGAGACGGGGAAGGGAAAAAGGCCTCGCCCGAACCGGGTTTAAAAGGCTGCGGATAGCTCTCAACTCCTCGTCCCCCCCACTCACCTCCGCGCCTCTGTTTCGCGCGCTCACCCTCCTCAACATCGACTCTCCTTCCTTTCCCCCCTGTGGACGAGTGGGAAGCAAAACCCCGCGTACCAAAGGGGGGGTCCACAGTGAAAAACCTCACGTCACAAACGACGGGGGGCCCAGCGTGGGGTGGGGATGATTTCATCGAAACGACCCCCCAAACCCAAAGGATGAAAAAACCAAACAGGGGCCCGCTCCAGGGGGTGGAAACTCACCGGGGCAATCCCCACCCCCTTTAGTTGAAAACTATTTCGAGAAAAAATTTTATCTCTTTTCCTTTTATTTTTTATTTGTTTTTGACATTATAATAATCCCTTTTTAGAAAATTGAGAGACTTTGATGGCCCCTAAACCCCTCCAAAATCTTTTTTTTTGTTTCTTTGCGTTTTGCAAAGTCAACGTTTTGGCAAAAATGCCCCGCGAGAAATTCAACTTTTTTTTTTTTTGGGCCCCCCTAAATATATATATATATTATATATTATATAATATTATATTATAATATATAATATATATTATATATATATATATATATATATATATTGTATTTTATATTATATATATTATATAATAAAAATTTTTTAATATAAAATATATAATATATATATATATGGTAATATATATAACATATGTATTATATATATTATTAAAATATCAATTCAAAATTTAATATATATATATATATAATAATATAAACGAAAGTGTGTCTGTGTGGGTGTGTGTGTGTGTGTGTGTTGTGTCCGCGCCAGGTGCAGCCCCCCGTGGCGGATCCCCTCATATGGGACAGTTTTTTTAACCGGCTCGAGCAGGGGGAAAATTTTAAGCCCTTTATATTGATCCGATCACTTTTTTTTTTTTCTTTTTTTTAGCAGCCTATTAGCGGAAATTGTGAAAAAAAAAGTGGGTTGCGAAATTGAGGAAAATTGATGTAGGGTGATGGGGGAAAGGGGGAGTGAATGGGGGGTGATGGGGAGTGAAAGGGGGGGGGGTGATGGTGATGGTGAGGGAATGATGGGGGGGGATGGGTAATGGGTGAGTGAATGGGTGTGGGTGAGGATAATGGGTGAGTGAAAGGG
>JACEEZ010020449.1:22500-25000 GCA_016584305.1 Chionoecetes opilio | reverse complement strand
TTCCATTCACTGCCTCAGTTTCTCACTTCAGTTTTCGCTCTGTACACCTTCACCGTATCAGTTGACTATTCGGAAATACGCGTAATGTTTTGGAACATAAGGATCATGTGTGCGTATACCAATTGTTTTTCGTTCAACACATGTATGAGCGCGAACACACACACGCATGATTTTGTTTTTTCTCTCTCTCTCTCTCTCTCATCTCATCTCTTCTCGTCTCCTCTCATCTCTCTCTCTCTCTCTCTCTCTCCTCATCTCTCTCTTCCTCTCTCTCCTCTCTCTCTCTCTCTCTCTCTCTCTCTCGACTTGAGTCATTGTCCTCCAGTGAACAAAACAAGAATTGCTTACATTCACTCCCACTAAGAGCGAAGAAAAAAAGCGCAGGCAAAAACCTTATTAAGAGCTACGGAAGACAAACTGGGACGCCTTTGTCCACGCTAGATACATTTTTTTACTCACAATTCGAGGAAGGAAGAGAGGAGAGGAAGAAAGGGAATGAGGAGGAGAAGCAGGTAGAGGAAAAAGAGGAGAAGGAGGAGGATAGGAGGAGCTGGATCACAACTACGCTGACGACAAGATGACAATGAATATAACAATGATGAAAACAAATGTAAGATAATAATGATTAAAATAACAAAAGTGATTACAATAATGATGATACTACTACTACTACTACTACTAATAATAATAATAATAATGATAATAATAATAATAATAATAAGTAATAATGATAATAACGATAATATATTTATATATATATATATATATATATATATATATATATATATATATATATATATATATATATATATATATATAATGATAACTGATAATAATGGCAACAATAATAATGATATTAATGAAAATGATAATGATAATGATAATAATAATTAAATATCATTATTATTAAATATTGTAATATGTGTTTCTATTAGATAATGACAATAATTATAATAATTAATCTTTATTTTTTTAAAGAGAAGGAGTAAGGGATATCTAAGTAAACATGGTGAATCAATGGTTGTAAACATTTAAGGGTTGGAATAAAAACAAGAAAAGATGGAGTGAAGGAAGGGATTGGCTAAAGGATGCATCCATCATCACACTTCATGGAAAACTCATTAAAGTGGTCGTCATCGACTTTTTCCAATAACTTCAATGGCGGGAAAAAATAGGAAAATGAGAACGAGGGAAGGAAAAGCAGACGTGTGGAAGATCAGACTCAAAAACATCAGCGGAGTATGTAGAAACGTTATGATATATAATGTGACTTTTAGAAAAAGGAAATTAACAATTTGAAATGATAGGTTGGACACGCAAAAAAAGGAAGAGTTAGAGGAAAAGTAGGAGGAAGAGGAGGAGCAGGAGGAAGCAGAAGAGAGGAAAGAGAAAGAGGCGATTAAGTATTAGAAAGAGGATGGACCAGAAAGTAGAATAGTAGTAGTGGTAGTAGTAGTGTCAGTGATGGTAGTGGTGGTGGTGATGGTAGTATGTGTCAGTGATGGTAGCACAAGTGGTAGTGATGGTAGTATAACTGGTGGTAGTGGTAGTATATGTGGTGGGTGGTGGTAGTATTTGTGGTGGTCGTAGTAGTAGCATAAATGGTGGTGATGGTGGTATAAGTGGAGGTAGTGTTAGTATAAGTGTAGGTGGTGGTAGTATAAGTGATACTGGTGGTAGCATAAGTGGTAATGGTGGTATACGTGGTAGTGGTGAAGATAAAAGTGGTGGTAATGGTAGTATAATTGGTGGTGGTGGTGGTAGTAGTATGTGGTGGTGGTGGTTGTATAAATGGTGGTGGTAAAAATCCCAGTGTTTTCACCTATCTACTTAACATAAGCTTCCAGACAACTATTCCCTCCACTTCAATTACAATCAACTGTCTCCCTCTTCTACAATGAACATTCTTGGGCTATCCTATACTTATATTACTAGAAACCTCAGCTGGAATTTCCACATCATCAGTTATGCATGTAGTGCTTTATAGAGGTAGTCCATGTAGACAACTCTTTAATGCTAGATATGACTCCCTCAAGTCCATCAATGGTAATTTAGGCAATGACAGCACGTTTTTATGTTGAAAATTATTTTGGAAATGGCTAAAGACGGCAATTAGCGAAGTTTGACCTTTAACCTGGACCTGACCTTGACCTTGACCTTTGATATGACTCCCTCAAGTCCATTAACGGTAATTTAGGCAATTAGCGAAGTTTGACCTTTGACCTTGACCTGACCATGACCATGACCTTTAAAATCGGGTACCCCCCTCCAAAAATGTTTGTATTGACCTAAACTATGCATGTACCAAATTTGGTGCTTTGGGCCAGCGTGTAACGGTTTGGTTACTTTTGGGCCATAAGCCACCCCCACTAATAAGACTGTATGTATATTCTCATCCATTTTACTAATACAGAGTTANAAAATTAAGCCCAACTAAAATCAGTTCAAAGAAGTGTGACCAAACTGATTATGTCTTTGCGGAATTCATCTTATGAAGAGA
>JACEEZ010020449.1:10000-17500 GCA_016584305.1 Chionoecetes opilio | reverse complement strand
GCAGCATACCGCTACATTTAGAAACTTTTTTAGAACTATGCATATGTCCATCTGGTGTTGAATTTGAAGTTATTGGATGTTGTGAAACCCGCTTAAATGATGATATATGTCAAATTTATAGCATAATTAATTACAATGCTTTCTTAAAAAAATAAGTCTACGCAAGGTGGAGGTGTAGCAATATACCTACACAAACAGTTTCAAGGAATCTTGTTAAATGACGCTAGTCTTCAACTACCGTACATAGAATCTATATTTCTTGAAGTTACCCAGCCATTTAAATTTGTAATTGGGATGATCTATAGGCCCCCTATTTCAAGCTTTCCTGAGTTTCTAACTTACACTGAATACATCCTGGAGTTGTTATTCAAGCTTAAACTTAATTGTTACATCATGGGTAACTTCAATGTAAACCTTTTGAAGCATACTGAAAATAACGTTAATAATTTCATTAACTTGTTTTACTGTAATTCATTTTATTATACTATAAATAAGCCAACTAGAGTTACTGGAATATCTGCCTCAGTAATAGACCATATAATTATGGACAAACAATTGGCTTAACTAGAAAGAAAGCGGCATAATGTACACCTCCATCAACAATCATTTCCCTGTTTTCAGCATTTTTTCTCGGCCCTCAGCACAGACACTTTGTTCACTTGTCACGTTTTCAAAAAGAATCATTGACACAGATAGCACTACAGCATTTAAAGATGATCTAAATAATTAGAATTGGCAATTAGAATTACTTAATACAGATGTCAATCAGAGCTTTGATTCATATATAGAAAAGTTTCAGTCTCTTTACAATAAGCATTTTCCAGTAAAACAGGTTGTAGTTAAGGAAAAACATCTTGGTAAAACTTATATAACTTCTGCAATTAGAAATTCTATAAAGTATCGAAATAAGCTCCAGAGACTATACGCAAAGTGGCCACTCACTTATGAAAAAACATTAAAACAATATAGAAATACTTTGACCCGTGTAATAAGAGCAGCCAAATAAAACCATTATAAACAAATGTTAAAACAACAAGCAGGGGATTCTAAAAAAAATATGGGATACAGTAAACAATCTTATGGGTAAAGAGCATCGTAAACTCCCTTCATCCATAACCTTCCAGAATAAAGCTATTACTAATAACAAAGATACTGCCATTGCATTTAATGAGTATTTTTGTAATACTGTTCCACAACCAGCCCAGAACACTGATCATAATGATTTATTTAAGCAATACCTCCCAGAACCTGTTTCCTTTTCCTTTTATCTTCGACCAACGTCAAGTAAAGAAATTGAATCTGTTGTACAAAATCTAAACATAACTTCACCTGGATTTGATGACATAACAGTTATAAAACAATGCAGTGATGTAATTTCTCCTTTCCTAGAATATATAATAAATAGATCGTTTAAAGAAGGTGTTTTCCCAAAACACTTACAAGTTGCTAAAATAGTTCCTGTATTTAAGAAGGGTATTAAGTCTATGCATGGTAATTATCGACCCATTTCTATCTTACCAAGCCTTAGCAAAATATTTGAAAAAATTGTTGTAAATAGAGTAGTTGATAATTATCTGTCTAAATTTTCACTATTAACTGATCTTCAGCATGGTTTCCGACCAAATCACAGTACTCAGTTAGCTGTACACCAACTATGCAACAGTATATATAATGCAGTAGATTGCAAGGAACATCAAATATCAGTATTCTGTGACTTAACAAAAGCTTTTGATTCCATATCTCACGCTATTCTGTTAGAAAAATTAAAAATCTATGGATTTCGAGGGCCAGCACATGAATGGTATAAAAGTTATCTGAGCTCTAGAAAACAATACACTGTGTACAATAGCTATCCATCTACATAAAAGTCCATCTGCCGTGGTGTGCCACAAGGATCAATATTAGGCCCAGTTTTGTTTTTGATATATATAAATGACATTATTCGTTGCACTGATAGATTGGAGTTTCTTCTTTAAGCTGATGACACCACGATATATGTAAAAGGAAAAGATTTAAAAGTGATTGAAAATACCCATAATATAAAATTAAAACATGTGTCTGATTGGCTGAAAAGTAATAAACTGTCTTTAAACACTTCCAAATCGTGCTTCATGATCTCCAGCCCTTTAATAACCAACACAACTCATGTTACCATTAAAATGGAAAACTTTTCCTTAATTCAAGTTCATGAATTCAAGTTTTTAGGGATAATCATACAGTAAATTATTATGGAAATCCCATATAAGTGACCTATGTACTAAAGTCTCCAGGCTAACAGGGATTGTATATAAATTAAGAAATTGTATTACCACTGCATGCATTAAGGAAATTTATATATCATTAATATACCCACATTTATTATACTGTGCAGCTATCTGGGGCGGAGCCTTCAAGACCTACATTGAGCATCTGTTTTTTGCTCAGAAGAAAATAGTCCGGATAATGTTCTACAGATCAAAATATGACTATACTGACCCTCTATTTCATAACAATAAGCTGTTAAAAGTACCTGACATATTGTTCTTGCAAGCCTGTATATTTGTTTTTAACTCCCTAAACACATACTCTGATAATTGTTTCCAGTACACAGCACATGATGGTGGCAGAAGACCCTTTCAACTAAGAATCCCACGGTGCAGAACCACACATGCTCAACAAAACATAGGTACACGGGGGTCAGATACTGGAATGATTTACCAGAAAATCTCAGAAATTCACTTACATTGTCTTCTTTCAAGTATAATGCTAAACAACATTTGATAAATAGATACCAGCGAAATTAAAACTATATTGGTTTTTGTTTAACTCTTCTATTTTCACACATATTTAGAAACTTATTACTATGCATGGGCTCAATAGCACAGCTGCAAATGTTTGTGCATGTGTGTATGTGTATATGGGCATATGTGTGTGTATGTATGCATGTATGTGTGTATGTATATGTGTATATATGTATGTGTGTATGTATATGTATATATGTATGTATGTATATGTGTGTATGTGTATGTGTGTATGTATATGATCATGTGCGTATGTTTATGTATGTACACATTTTGTGCATAGATATATATGTATGTGGGTATATATGTATGTGTATATGTGGTGTACGAATGTCTTCAAATGTATAAATAAGCGTGTATGTATGTATATAGTCATATACATAATGTTTTATTTTTTAGGTACAAAGAACCTGCATGTGTAATATATTTGTGTGTATGTATGTTTCTGTATAAGTATGCATATGCATAATATGTACTTTGTTTCTGTCTTAGGAATATATTTTTGCCGTAAAGTCGGTGGCCTTTAGCTCCCGTCTGCTTGCTAGAATTTATAGGCGATTAGGTCTGTATAAGAGCTTCGGCTCAACAGACCTGGGCTTCAAATACAATATTGTATAAGAACTATGATATTATGTTAAGCCCCAGTCCCACTGTGGCGATTTTTAGCTGCGAACCAATACGAACCAGCATTCGTTGTGCATCTCACACCATCGTTGTGGAAATTATCCATAAACCACCCTCTCGTAATTGGTGGAGTGGTGGTTTTGTTCCACCCCCCCCCCCCCTTGTGAGTGAGGTATTTTCCACTCGTTATAAGGGAAGTGTGAGTAGGAATGTATATATAATTATAATAGTAATGGGTAATATTAAGGTAATTTAAGTAAATGATTAGTACTGGGATAGGATAAATTAATATTCCCAGTGGTTAATACACATTGCACTTAAATAATTAGCACCTTAATTTGGAGCGCGGTCATTGGTTGCCGCCCATAAATACTAGCCAGTAAGATTTATGTACGTGGCTATAGGTAGGGTGGCCGCTAGCCGCTGCCTATCGGAGAATCAGTATCATTCCAGCCTTCATGGGATTAACATCTTTTCTCTTATTAAAAAGAAGAGATTTGTACATACGTTAATTTTGTACATATATAAGTGATAAAACCAATAGGACCGTGTTAGAATACAACACTGATAACAATTGCGCGTCAAGTTACTTGGTGTGATAACCACTTGACGCCCACGATTACGCCTCCACCTCCGCTCTTGTCATTCACGGGCGGCCTCGATCCCGGCGACCATATCGGATCACAAGATCATTGCAGTATTGATCAAAACCTACAGCCATAATTCAACCCACTATCCACCGATAAGTATCTTAGTTAGTTGATTAGCTGGGATGATGTGTCGGGTGATAGCCATGGGTTTGATTGAATAGGTAAGAACTTTCAAATTAAATATGTATGTGACATAAATTCCCTCATTGGTGCCCTGAATGAGGAATATTGATGTTTCATGTGATTCAGAGTGGTCGTTAATTGTGACGTGATTATGAGCCTATCACAACCGCTGGTTATGAGGCTGGAGGCGGGGTGCTTCGAAGAGTCAAGAATGACTCAGCTGTTCAACTACCATATGCCAGGTAGTAGATAACAGAGGTTGCGTAGTACTAGTTAGTTGTAGTAGTTAAGTGGTGGTTGAAATGATATACGCTTTGCTACGCGTCCTTGTCAGGCCGAGCAGGCTCTACCACCACTTAGATATAATTAATTATCAACTAACGACTATATATATAGTAACGTAATCTTCTATTTAATATTTTATTTGACTGAGTTAATTAACAAATTCATGGCGGAAGGGACTAAATCATTAGCTGCTAAATTAGGTTGGCTGACACGATTATATAATACGTGTGATGTAGCAGCTGGGACTAACCCTATAGACTATAATAGTTTAAACTCAGGTCTGCTAATGCTAAAAACTAAATGGGAAAAATATGAGACGGCTTATTGCATATATGAAGTTAAATTAAGACAAGCTGGGGATAAAGAAATGATTCAGTTATGTGTTATAAATCATGAACACGAATGTCAAAGATATCTCGATAAAGTAATTGAATATGAGGGATTTCTGGAGTGTGCTCATATTCCATCTACAGCTAAAGCTTCTTTAACCCAAAGTTTGTAAGGTATTAAGCAAGAACCCCCCCACAGGGAGATCACGATTATTACGCCTGAAGGTATTCCGCTATATCAGCCACCCTCAGAGTTTAAAGATCCCTTGTTAGTGGGTAGTTGTTCTGCGCCTGTTACGCAAATCAAACAGCCTGTAATTACGATTCAAACTTCTCAGCCTACCAGTAAACCACTTAGACCTACTCAAATAATAGATACAATCCCTACATCTGGGGCGACTTCTAGTGAAGTACGAATAATAAATTGTGTCTTATGTGAGGGGAACATAGACCCTCCACATGTAATATCTATTCAGATTGTTACACGAGAGTTGAAAGGTTAATGCACCTTGGTAATTTTCTAACCTGTCTCCGTGGTAAACATGCTTCAAATGCATACCCTATAAGCTTAAGAACTTGTAGGAAATGTAAACAATCTGTTCATAACATCGCTCTTTGTCCTAACAGTGATAATAACTCAGACCCTACAGTAGTTAAAATAGCAGTCACTAATAAGAGTAGTTCAGCAGCTGTTCCCACTCCGGAGTTGAATGTGAGCCATAATGGTCATTCAGTCAATGTAAAGACAATGTTTGACAGTGGTGCACAAAGATCCTTCATAAGCAGAGAGATAGTTGAATTATTACAACTACCCATAATTAATAAAGTGAACATAGCCATTTCAGGTTTTCTCGCCAATAATGAGGCTCAAACCTATGACATAGTTCAACCCCTAGTCCAATTAGGAAGATATAAATGTAGGGTAGCTGCTGTAGTAGTAAATAATATTGGTATCAGTTTAACTGTTAATGGACTAAAGGACACAGCTGAAATGCTGAGGGATCATGGTGTTAAACTAGTTAGTAATACCTTCAAAGACGTTGATGGACCTTTCCAATTAATAATAGGAGCCGATTATTTTGGGCGTTACCTAAGGAAGGTCATCAAAATACATAACGTCTCAATGTTCACTAGTGCTGGTGGTAAGGTAATAATGGGACCCATCCCACATACCCATACAGTCGAACAGGAGAGTATTCCTAGTCATGCACAACCCCTATTAATTACCAGAATAGGAACCACTTTCTTGCCCACACCAATAAGTGAGGTTTTAGAGGAAAGTGGTATTCCAGTTCATAATGAATATATTGCCACTAATGAAAATCCTAATAATAATGTGTCGCGAGGAGATAACACCCTCAAATTGAGTACAGGATTATGCTTTAAAGGCCCTACCTGGCTGAAAGAGTGTAATAATAATCCTAATATGGTTTCCACTCAGTCAGACATATCTGAAGACATAATAAGGGAACCTGAATTGATCCCAGATCCTGTGATAGACATAGAAAGGTTTTCCTTATTGGTTAATACTCCATGCAGGGTTAATACTCCCTGCAAGGTTAATACTCCCTGCAGGGTTAATACTCCCTGCAAGGTTAATATTCCCTGCAAAGTTAATAAAAGGGATAGCTCTGATCCTTTGAAGTTTTGTATCAGAACAATACAGAAGCAGGTATTTCCTGAGGAATATCAGCTATTGGCGTCAGCCAGCCCCCATAGGAACAAATTGACCATATTGGGTCTGTTCCTTGATCATGAGGGTATTAGGTGTCGAGGTCGAAATTTTCAAGCTGATCTTCCAAATAAAACCTGCCATCCCATACTAATTCCCAAACGCCATCATCTTACTAAATTGTTGGTGGAAGAAAATCGTAGGAACTCATTACATGGCGGAATGGCTACAATATTGGCCGATATCAGGTGTAATTTTTGGATAAATCATGGTAGACAGGCAGTCAAATATTACCTCAGATCTCTCATTAAATGTAATAGATCTGAGTGTAGACTAGTCTCTTATCTAGGTCCCCCTGAACTTCCCGCTGATAATGAGCTCTTAAAACCATTTGAGGTCAATGGTGATGACTATACTGGGGATACTATAACATCAGGAGATAACTCTCCCCCCGATCAAGTATATGTCAGCATATTCACTGGTACCTATATCATCAGAGCTGTTAATTTTAAAATAGCTAAAGACCACAGTGCCGAAACCACTATTGAAATGTTCCGGCGCTATGTGGCCTGGGGTGATGTCACATGCAGCGTAACTTCAGTTTTCGCCGGCCCCCAGTGTGGAAATTATCCATAAGCCACCCTCTCGTAATTGGTAGGGTGGTGGTTTTGTTTCCCCCCTCCCCCCCTTGTGAGTTAGGTATTTTCCACTCGTTATAGGGGGATCTTGTTTTTGCCGATGATGCAGTAATCTTTGCTGAGTCGCTGGAGGTCCTGGTGATGGCTCTCGAGGCGCTGCACAAGAAGGCAAAGCCTATGGGACTTGAGGTGTCCTGGCTCAAGACCAAGGTCCAGGTGTTTGGAGACTTACTAGATGAAGGAGTACAGTCTGTTCATGCGTGTGGCGAGGACATTGAGATCTTGGAAAGTTTTACATATCTTGGTAGCGCAGTCCATAATGACGGCGGGTCACGTCAAGAAGCCTTACGGCGGATTGGCATAGCCCCCGGTGTTATGGACTCGCTCAGCGGGAGTATT
>JACEEZ010020449.1:0-5000 GCA_016584305.1 Chionoecetes opilio | reverse complement strand
ATTGATATATCAAATACCATTGTTATTATTTTTTCCATCTTCTTATCTCTTTTATTATTATTATTATTATTATTATTATTATTATTATTATTATTATTATTATTATTATTATTATTATTATTATTATTATTATTATTATTATTATTATTATTATTATTATTATTATTATTATTATTATTATTATTATTATTATTATTATTATTATTATTATTATTATTATTATTATTATTATTATTATTATTAGTAGTAGTAGTATTACTTTATTATTTTTATTATTATTATATTGATTGTTGTTATTATTGTAGTTATTATCATTATTATTATTATTATTATCATTATTATTATTATCATTATTGTTGTTATTATTCATTAATTTTTTTTTATTAATATCATTATTATCATTATTATTAATATTATTATTATCACTATTTTCGTTATAATAATAATTATTAGTATTATATAAATAATAATAATAAAACTAATAATGATAAGTATTATTTTCATAATAATAGCAATAAATACAATAATAATAATAATAATAATAATAATAAATACTATTTTAATTTATTATTATTACTATTATTATAATAATACTTATACTACTAATAACAGCAATTATGATAATAATAATTAAAATAATTATTTTATTTTCACCCGAAGGCATGCAGGAAAAAAAACCATACAACATAACATACAGACATGAGGGAGTGAACTTAAGTTATAAAGCAAATAAAAGATAATATATACATGAGGGCAATATCGACACTGCTGTACATAGAAAACATACGTACTATATGCACACCTGCGCTACTCCATATTCGGTACAAACCCCAGACCCAGCCACCGCTGTTGTATAGGTCCACATACATAGGCCGATCTCTGCCTGACGGAGGTGATGATGGAGTTCGCAGAAAGCTCCACTCTACTCCTTAAACTAAACGCGGAGTGTCGACGGAGCACATCCAGATTGTTCACCCCGTTCCTAGCGAAGGCCAGGGACGAGCTGGACCACCTGGGGAACCCCAGAAGCCTCTTAAAGTAAACCCCCCTTTATATAAAGAGATTATAATATATTTGAATGTAACTCTTGAAAATTTTAGTAATGACTTCAGCCAGTTTTCTTGGAATGACGTTCTACAGAGCAAACATGCAAATGAGTCCTACACACTATTCCATCATAAGTTTGATCAACTATATCATAAACACTTTCCAGTGAAAACAAATTAGTATTCGCACCAAAGATAACATCAGCCCCTACATTACCTCGGCACTAAAATACAGTATTACAGAAATACATAGACTGGAAAGGCTCGCAAAAAAATGGCCCTTAACTTATAGGGAGACCTATCGTATTTACAGGAACAAATTAACTTATATATTATGAGAGGCAGAAAATAAATATTATAAAGATCAACTCAAATATAATCAAGGTAATCCTAAGTCACATTGGAAAACAATTAATTCAATAATTGGCAGAGCGTCAAGCACAACCAATACACATTAAATAGAGTTACAACCACCTTGTGTAGACATTTCATACAAATTTAACGAACACTTTTTAAGAATGGGAAACATTGCAACAAATGATCATGTCAATGATGATTATGTCAAGCATTTACCTAACCCTCCTCTTTGTTCTCCGTATCTAACACCAAATAATCGTATAGAAATTGAAAAATATAAAAAATCACTCAAATATGCCGCTTCCGGAGTTGATGACATATCAGCTATAGTCTTAAAATATACTTCATCTTCACTGTCGCCTCCCTTGATGCACATTTTTAATCTGTCCTTGATGACAGGAATTTTTCCAGAGACTTAAAAAAGCTGAAGTTTTTCCCTACAAAAAATCTGGCAAAAAAAACTGTTATTAATAATTATAGCCCCTCTCGACTTTACCAGCCCCAAGAAATATTTCGCAAAAATATTATGATCTTTAGTGGATTACTAAAAACAATAAAAATCCCTCTTTTACCAACAGGGTTTTTCCGAGCTAATCATTCACAGAGTCAGAAATCTTCATTTGTCCCCAAATGTTTAAAAACTATTAGAAAAAAAATTATGTTGTTGGATTTAATTTTCTTGATTTTTCTTAAGGCATTGATACCCAAAAACCATGATTTCCCTTTAACCCGAAAAGCGGGCTATGCCCATTTGGGGTTCTCCTAAGAAAACGCGAGATCCCAATTGGGGGGCCCCAAATTAAAAAAAGGGGGGTTTAAATTTTTTCGGGCCGGGAGATCTGGAAACCTACCTTACCTGAAAATGACCCAGGGGTCACACATAGGTCAGGACCCAGTGACCAGCATGGAAGGGAAAGGTGCTGACAGGTTCTCCCTACGGGGCAGAGAGTTTAGGGGGAAACCCTTGCAGCCTTTTTCTTTAAAACGAGCTGTACCATGGATTCCAAACCTCAAGCTCTTCATCTTGCAAGTACAATCTAGAATAACCACAAGATTTTGGGAAAACAAAAATTTTTAGCTTTTCAAAATTTTATGGCGAATACATTGATACACTTTCCAAGTTTGTTTAGAAAACTATAAGAATTTTTGGAAAAATCCGCGTACACAGAGTATTGTTACACGGAAATCCGCAGTTTAGGGTTTAAAAAACAAAACATATCCCGAAAGCAGAGGACTGCCATTAAAATTTATATAAAAGTTTAAAATAAGTAATAGAACAAAATCGATTTATTGTTTTCAAAATTTTTTTCTAATTTTTTAAAATTTGTACTACAGGTGTTCCCCCAAGGATTCTCTATTTTTTTTAAAGATAGAAAACCCGGGGGAGTAGACACTGGGGTCGGGGAAAGGGGAAAAACTTGCATACTAGGAGGAGTTTCAAAAGGGCAGGGAACTAAAGGAATCGTAAGAAGAGAGAGAGGGGGGGGCCCTAGTTAAAGAAAAGGGGGAAAAATTGCCCACAAAAAAGAGGAGTTCCCTTAAAGGGTTTTTACTTTTCCCAAAACGGGTAGGAGTTTTTAAAAAAAGATAGATTTCTGAGAGGAATAAATAGTGTAAAAGGTTTTTTGTATAATAGCATTAACAGAAACAGGGTGGATAGCCCGGGAAAAAGGGGGTTTGATCCGGAAGTCGGGGAAAGCTGGGTATAAGTTTTTTCAAAGGACAGAGTGGCCCAGACGAGGTGGAAGATTTTTGCGCTTTAGGCAAGGAGGGCCATTGCAGTGTTGGGGTTAATAATTTTTTAAAAACAGATACAAAAAGGAATTAGATTCTATATGGGTAGAGGTTACGGGGGGGAACTGGGGAAAATTTTTTTGGGGGTGTATTTTGTTGGGCCCTCCAAACTTTGTAAAGAGGATTCAGCTCCTATATGGGAAGAAAAAAAACGGGCCCCTGCAAAATTAATCGACTTGCGTGGTGGGATTTTTTAAATTTTAGGAATATAGACTGGGATTTCATCAAAGGACAGCGACGCAGATGAATTTTTTAAATAAAACCAGGATAAAAACCTAATTTAAGCAATCAAGGAGGCCCAAATAAGGAGGGGTTTTAAAATTTTAAAATCTATTGCTGACCCAAAAAAAGACGATTTTTGTTCCAAAAGCGGAGGGCCCGGGGGGAATTTAGATAATAGCCCACCATTTTGAGAAACAGAAATTTGCTTTAAAAAAGAGAAGTTGGGGGAAATTTAAGTGGCAATAAGCATCAATGCCCAATTTTTTGAAAACCAATTTTTGCAGGTTAAGAAGGGCACCCGGAGGTTAAATTAAAAAAGAGGTGTGGGATGGGGGGAAAAAAAAAAGCCCAGAATAATGACGGGGGGTTTAAAAGCTTGGGAAAAGGGCCCAAATTTTAAAATATTAGGAAGGCACCTGGAGGTAATTGGGGGCGGTTAGGTTGGTTAAATGAGGTCGGGGCTGAGGAGGTAAATAGAAACGGGGTTTGACCCGGGGGTTAGGTCAGGGCGAGGGGGTAATTTTGAGAGATTAAAAAATTGGGAAATGAGGTGGGGCGAGGGATTATACCCCAAATTTTTAAGGGAAAATAAAAAATTGGGGACAGAAAAAAATATTTCCTTTTAGGGAAAAAAGGTCCGAAAAAAGGGGGGGGAAAATTCCCCAAAAAGGGAAAGAAACCCCCAATTTTTTAAAAACAACATTTGGGGTAAAAAGAAACATTTTTTTTAAGGGTTCCCAAACCCGGATTGGTAAACAAAGAACAGTATAACGTGATTTGGGGAGGACGTGAAGAAATTAACTCCCAGTTGCTAAGAACAATTATTAGAATTTAAAAGTAGCAGAACAGGGCGAAAAGGGACCCAAAAGGGGGTTTTATCCGGTAAAAAACAAAGACAAGGGGAAATTTTGGGGTTGGGGCCCGTTTTAATTTTGGGGGGGGGCAGGGGGAGGTTTTTAAATACGGATGAGGGGTATGGGGTAGGGGTCTAAATGATTATTTTTTAATTTTTTTTTAAGGGGGGAGATACACAGACATTCCTGATAGTGAACAGATGTTTTAAAGGAAGCGATGAGGAGAAATTCAAAGATATTGGGATAACAGGGAAAGGTGGAAAAAGGGTATATAAAAAAATTTAACCCCTTTTTTAAAAGCCAAGGGCCAGAAAGAAATGTATCCCAGGGTATTTTTAAAAGGGAAAGCAAGGAGGTTGTTAGTGAGTCGTTAGTGCACATTTTTAGGGAAAACGGTTTGGGTAGGCGATGTGCCCTTATTTTGGAGGAAAGGAAATTTTTTTGTTTCCCCTATTTAAAAAAGGGGGACAGAGGACTAAAGTCAAATTATTGACCCGAAGTTTTAAAATCAGTGATGGGTAAAATTTTATTGGAATTATTATTGCAAAAAACAAATTTTGGGCCCCTTAGATAACTAGTTTGATCAATGATTCACAACATGGATTCATAATGGGTGGTCATGTCTCCCCCAATTTTTTTGAGTTTTTATAAAGGGAAAATTTTGGGGCGGCAGATAATGATAAGGATTATGATATAATATATCCCGGACTTTTTTGTAAGGCATTTT